>CAWZZZ010000115.1:5000-52500 GCA_963966595.1 Physocephala rufipes
TGATATTCCAACTTATATATTGATCTATAAAATTAAATTTTATTTCATGTACGATTTTATGCTTTAAGCTGTGTACATGCATTGTGCGAATATTTTGTTTGATGACCATAATATATCTATTAATTTATCGGCGAAAACATTGCGCTTTTGTAAGCAAGAGCACTGAGCAAAGTGAATTGAAATTACTTGCACATTTAATTGTATCTGTATGCATAATTCACAACATATGCTGTCTAGAACAAGACGATATTGAAATAAGCAACTTCGATGAAAATGAAAATTTCGCGGAAACAGTTCAAACTGAAGCGAGTGGAAATGTAACTCGTCGTGACGAAATTTTAACAGACTTAATAAATATGAATGTAATCAGTTAAATCTAACTAAAGTAATTAGAAATACTACTTTTGAAATTAATTTATTTATTTATATTAAATAAATTATTATTATTTATATTGAAATTACACTTATTTCTTTAGTGATATATTTTGCGCAATTTGTTTCAAAATGGCCATCTTCTCTTCATGTCGCTTTTGTTTGGTGAGCTTGGTCAGCTTTATCCATTTTTCTGAGTTTCTGGTTTATATATTCCCTATATGCAGCAATTTTTTTTCTGTGCTAATTCTTCTTTCATCGGATTTTTTTGGGCGCTCTTCTACTGCTAGTCGGTAATTCCGTCTCCGAAGCAGTCTCCTGCACAACTAGCATATCAGCTATCGGCTCGCCATACAAATTTATGGTATGTGGGTTACTAATAATGGGATATTTCCCAAAAATTTCTCCCATCAAATCCATGAATGCAGCAATGCATGGAGCGGCACCAGTGGACTTGTTATTATCGACACTGGTCTTATATGCTCTTATTAAATTTTCTAATTTGATAGTGTGTTTCCACAGTTACAGGTTGGGTCTGTAATATAAAGAACATTAAAAGTAAACTACATGTTTAACTTTTAGTGGTCTTACCAATACTCCTTGGCTCTCCAAATCTAACAAAACCTTTTCCAAGGCCCATTTCTTTTTCCGAGCGTCGGAAAACTCTTCTTTGCGCATCATATACGCAAAAAGAAAAGCCCGCGTCTCTTCTCTGCTCCAAGTTCTTCTTTCCCTTGAAATAATTTAAAGCAAATTTGAAAAATAGCTTATGAAATTATTTTTATTTCTGATTTACCCCTTCTTTTCCATATTTTTTATTTTAGTTTTATAATTATTCAATTTTACTTCCAAAATTGTCCAAAATTTTCCAAACTTGAATGGTAGATTTCTTTTACCAATAAGAGAACAAGAGAAAAGTGACATTTACAGGGTAGTTCAGAGAACATAATTTATGTTTAAGCTGGCAGCACTTTTGGATCTAATTTGATCCAGAAATTTTGCTGAATCTAATTTGTTGTTATTGTTTTCCATAAAAAACTAAACTCGGATCAGGATCAATGTCGACGGGAACACAGCTATTATTAGTGTTTCATATTACATCTTATTTTTAGCTTCATAATAAGTGTTTCATATTTCATATAAAATTGATTAACTTAACCGAACAAACCATAAGATTTTACATTTATGAATTCTAAATTAATTAATGAGTTTAAACATAAAATTAATTCAAAATTAAAATTCGATTTATTCATTAATTCTGCCTTCCAGTGCAATCCTGAAAATATTTTGCGTATATTTATTGCCGAATCATCACTATTCATAAACTCGGCATCAGCTTGTGTATGCGGCAGAAGTAATTTCTTAATTTCAGTTTCTTAAATATTTTCTATCTTCAACATAATGTGCACCACAAAATGAAATGTAATGACATAATGCTTGAAAGTATTGTAACCGTTACCATTTAGCAAAAAAGTATATAAATGTAGCAACATGTATTAAAATCCCTTATTGGAAAATCATACCTGGGGATTCAACCCATATTCCAATCTGTCCCCTGTGAGTGATATGCCGCACTTACACAGGGGATATTTGTCGCGAGACATGAAACTATTCATTTATTTGTCCCCGATACCGCTCACACAGGGGACAGATTGGAATGTAGGTTGTATCTCCACGTATGCTGAATGGTAGCGTTTTCGCTACTTTCGAACATTACCTGATTACACTTCAATTTGTGGTGCGCGCTATGTTGATTATGAAAAATATTGAAGAAATTAAAATTCCGTTAATTTCTATGGCGACTGATTTTATGGATGCATTATTCATCATTCGATATGAAGATACAGACAGAAATGAAGATACAGAACAAACCATAAGATTTTACATTTATGAATTCTAAATTAATTAATGAGTTTAAACATAAAATTAATTCAAAATTAAAATTCGATTTATTCATTAATTCTGCCTTCCAGTGCAATCCTGAAAATATTTTGCGTATATTTATTGCCGAATCATCACTATTCATAAGCTCGGCATCAGCTTGTGTATGTGGCAGAAGTAATTTCTTAATTTCAGTTTCTTAAATATTTTCTATCTTCAACATAATGTGCACCACAAAATGAAATGTAATGACATAATGCTTGAAAGTATTGTAACCGTTACCATTTAGCAAAAAAGTATATAAATGTAGCAACATGTATTGAAATCCCTTATTGGAAAATCATACCTGGGGATTCAACCCACATTCCAATCTGTCCCCTGTGAGTGATATGCCGCACTTACACAGGGAATATTTGTCGCGAGACATGAAACTATTCATTTATTTGTCCCCGATACCGCTCACACAGGGGACAGATTGGAATGTAGGTTGTATCTCCACGTATGCTGAATGGTAGCGTTTTCGCTTCTTTCGAACATTACTTGATTACACTTCAATTTGTGGTGCGCGCTATGTTGATTATGAAAAATATTGAAGAAATTAAAATTCCGTTAATTTCTATGGCGACTGATTTTATGGATGCATTATTCATCATTCGATATGAAGATACAGACATAATAAAATAAATTTAAAATACTACGGAAAAGAAAAGATTCAAATAGAGCCTTAAGCCTCTGACAAGCAGCATCCAAGTTTGCGGTAAATATTCCTACCGGAATTATTTGCTAATATAAAAGAAGTTTACTGAATTTCTAAATTTGGTCCATACCGATTTTCAGAAGGCCGAAACACGTGTGAGAAACGTTGTACTACCAGATGAACAGCTGGCCGAAACCCTGCAATATCTAACGACAGGAGAATCCTACAAAGGCTTGGAATACCAAACTTAGTTATCGACAGCATTCTTATTTTAATTAAATTATTAAGTTACTTTATAATTTTTGTTATTATTTTTCGTTATTAGTTATTTAGTTATTTTTAATTAGATATTTTTTAATTTTTATTTTTATATCGTTTAATGTTATGGTTGCCCTAGAATTTGAGGGACCGTTCGATTCCTTACCTTAAAAATGCACTTAAAATCCAAATATTTGTAATCATAGCATTTTAATGCACAAATCATTGAATGAAGGCAAGAATGAACAGCTCTAATATGTATGATAATAAGATTTTGTCAAAAAATTTCAGCAAAAAATTATATACCTCATGTTTTACAGTCCCAGCAAAAGCCTTGATCGAACAAAGCTTCCGCAAAATTAATAATGCTCTTCGGCGGTCGTAATCAGAGATAAGGAGATAGGAAACATCTGAAAATGAAACTCTGATATCGGTTTTTGTAAAGTAGTGCTAGTGAGTTTCAGGCCCAAACAATGAATGAAATTCAACGTAATCGATGTTGCAGGCCCAAACATTATTTCAGTTTCAGACCCTAAAGACATTACTGTCTTAAAATTCCACCATCTTTGTTTTGATATTCCAACTTATATATTGATCTATAAAATTAAATTCTATTTCATGTACGATTTTATGCTTTAAGCTGTGTACATGCATTGTGCGAATATTTTGTTTGATGACCATAATATATCTATTAATTTATCGGCGAAAACATTGCGCTTTTGTAAGCAAGAGAAAATAAGTGAAATTTAATATCAGGTAATATTTTAGTAATTCATTATTTTAGTAATTCATATATTAAATGATTTACTTGCATTTACTTGCAAACGTTTTATTTCTTTTAGTAGGCAACTTTTGTTTGTTATTTCGAAGATTTCAATAATCTCTCTACAGAATTTGGATAGCTTTCTGTTCGAACATTTACTTATGTATTGAATTATAGAGATTGTAATGTAAAACATTGTAGCATGATTACATTCCGACGAACTCAACACATTCCATTTATTTAAAGACATAAACAAAAGTATCAAGTTTCACACAAAGCATTTCGCTTAGCTACAATGATTGCAAGCATAAATATGATGACTCTGCATGCTTGCTGAACTTCGGAATGTAGTCATGCTCACTACACTTACATAGTAAGCATACATATTGTTAGAACACTACGTCAGCATAATTTGCCTATAAATTAAGGAACAATTCTTCAACAAGGGGAATACCAAGTTACCTTTCGATCGAGCACCCAGTTGTGCTCAGTTAGGTAACAAGCAGATAAAATAATAAAGCAATTAACTTACGAAAAGTGGTTTTATTGTTTACATGGCGATCCTGCCAGTCTGCCATTGTTTTAGAGTGCAAATAAAATTTTGCACCTAAAACCAAGAGCGCAGCAACTTGATTAATACCATTTACTATTGCAGCCAGCCTAGAAACAAACATATCATGGCATGGCATATTTCACATTCAAAATCTACAAACAAAATACTGAAAGAATTTAAAAGTATTTGCACTGATGACAGCGTAATCGCGAAGCCACAGAATCACATCCAGCAAAAGCATCTCAATTTTGAAGAAAAAAAAATAATAATAAAAGTCAAGTCAAGTCAAGTCAAGTCTACGAATGTCAGCAGGACCAAAACCACTTACGCTTGAGAAATACAAGCGTAGACAAAGGGCACCAAAAAAGGAAGACCTTACAGCGATACCAGTGACAAAAAAAAACCCAAAGAGAAGGGGTGGATTCCTTTGTCGGCTCAAAAGGGAAAAAGCCGCACTTCTGAGGGAGGTCAACAAGCAACCACCGCCAAGATGGGAGGACTCAACAAAAATGTGGAAAAGAATAGAAACACTGGACCGTCTCATCAACGATCACATAAATAAGAATAAACAAAAATATAAATAAATAATTAATTTGTAATTCTGAAGTGCATCCAAGTATGCACTCATAGGTAGGTAGGCGTTAACCGCCCTTGACAACTTAATTTTGTTGAAAATTTTGTAAAAGTAAGAATTTTATATGAAATAACGACAATAATTTTTACATATAAAAAGAGAAACACAATTTCTTTTAAAAATTCTAAGAATAACTGTAAAAATTTTAAATGGCACTGTTAACACCAAAACACCTTACGCATTTTTAAAATTTTGAAAAAAATGGGAAAAACACAATCAAAAATAAGTCACCCAAATGCCAATGTTATTAATGATGTTGAAATACAACAAAGCCCAATTAATTTAAAAACAATTGAGGTGTGTATTATTATTATTACAGTGTTATTAGGTTTGAAGTTTATACTACAAATATATGCTATGCATAACAAAAAATTAAAGAAAAAATACATTAGTAGAGCCAATGATTTAGATAAAGTTTAGGAAAATAATAATAACAATAAATGGAATGGCAAAGCATACTTATTAAAGTTAAATCAATTAAAGAAGATTTTGACCGCTCATACAAGTGTTTAAATATTGATAGGCCAACCAAGGAAGATACAATAAAACACCATTTTAACAACCTCCTCGAAAATCTCGAAAAAATTCGAGTTTTTCTTAATGTAAATTACAATCGACTTACAGCAGCTCACAAAGCCGCAGCAGACTCATTTTTTCTTGATTTAAGAAATAGGGTTTTAAGAATCGCCACACGAAAAAATATAAGTTTAACATTACCAAATTCTTTGCACGAAGAAATTACCTCCCAAATAACTTTACAAGACAAAAAAGAAACAAAATCAGTCAAAATGTCTCAAACAGTAGTAGAATTCTTAAATACGGCTTCTAAAATAGTTACAGACTTCGATGGGAAAGCTGAAAATTTACGTTCGTTCATTGACTCACTACAGTTAATTAATTCCATAAAAGATACACACGAACTTATTGCAGTATCCTTAATAAAGACAAAACTAAAAGGAAATGCAAGAAATCTTATAAGTAACGAATCGACTATTGACGAAATAATAAATAGACTAAAAAATAGGGTAAAAGGTGAATCCGTTGAGGTTCTATCAGCAAAAATGATGAACATTAAACAGAGCAGCAAAACTGCCAATGCCTACTGCAATGAAATAGAAAATCTTGCAAAAACATTGGAAAATGCCTACATATCAGATGGCTTGTCATGCGAACTAGCAAGCAAATATTCCACGCAGACTGCTGTTAAAGCATTAACAAAAAACTGCACTATAGATAAAGTAAAACTCATCATGGAAGCAGGCCAATTTAACACCATGAATGAGGCAGTTGAAAAATTTATAAACAGTTGCACAGAAACAACTGGTCAACAAAATGCTCTATTATATTATCGCCAAAGAACAAGTCGAAGCACTCGGGGAAGCTACAATAAACCCCGCAATAACAATAATTACCGGCAAGAATCATCGGCATGGACTTTATCAAGAAATACAGCTGTGTATTGGATTTTAATCAGAAAAATGATTACCTCACTCTAAGACCTTTTTCCTTACCGCATTCCATAAAAATACCTATTACAAATAACTGTACTGATATAATTTTTCCACCGAGATGCGAGGTAATAAGACAAATAAAAATTATTGATTCACACAAAGAACTATTAATTCCAAATCAAGAAATCGAATCAGGTGTCTTCATACCAAACACGATTGTAAAATCAGACAAAGCATTCATCCGCATTCTTAACACTAACAGCAAAATAACTACAATTAAACATTGCAACATAAAAACCGAAAACATCTCTAATTACGATGTTATTAAAAGCAACCCTATGAAACATATGCAAGGACAAACAGAAATACTAAAAATTTTAAAGAAAAATTTCCCACAACAATTTGAAAATATATTAACTGAGCTTTGCGCTTCATTTAGCGACGTTTTCGGTTTAGAATCGGAACCTGTAACAACCAATAATTTCTATAAACAAAAGTTGAGAGTAACAGACACACAACCAGTTTACATTAAAAACTATCGGATACCGCAAGCACACAAAGAAGAAATTGCGAAAGATGTACAAAAATTAATAGAGGACAAGATAGTCGAACCTTCACAATCCGATTACAATAGTCCAATTTTATTAGTACCAAAGAAATCGCTACCAAATTCAGAGAACAAAAGATGGAGACTTGTAATTGATTATAGGCAATTGAACAAAAAATTAATAGCAGATAAATTCCCATTACCAAGAATAGACGATATATTAGATCAACTTGGTAGAGCCAAATACTTCTCTTGCCTGGATTTAATGTCAGGATTTCACCAAATTGGGCTGGAACAAAATTCCAGAGACTTCACGTCATTTTCAACCAATAATGGATCATACAGATTCACCAGACTACCTTATGGCTTAAAAATAGCACCAAATTCATTTCAACGAATGATGACTCTTGCCTTCAGTGGTTTACAACCTGACCAAGCTTTCTTATATATGGATGACTTGGTTGTACTAGGATGCTCAGAACAACATATGGTTTCTAATTTAAAAAGTGTTTTTCAATTATGTCGAAAGTACAATCGTAAACTTCATCCAGAAAAATGCTCATTTTTCATGAGAGAAGTGACCTATCTCGGACACAAATGCACTGATAAAGGAATATTACCAGACGATAGTAAATACTCAGTAATCGAAAGTTACCCAAAACCGCAAAATGCAGACGAAGCAAAGAGATTCATTGCTTTCTGCAACTACTATCGTAGATTCATAAAAAACTTTTCGGAATATTCCAGACACCTTACCAGATTCTCCAAGAAGGGAGTACTATTCGAATGGAACAATGATTGTGATAAAGCATTTAACTACCTAAAGAAAGCATTAATGAGTCCAACATTACTTCAGTATCCTAACTTTTCAAAGGAATTTTGCATTACCACAGATGCAAGCAAACATCCTGTGGCGCGGAATTAACCCAAGAACATGAAGGAAAACATTTACCAGTTGCATACGCCTCTAAAATTTTCACAAAAGGCGAAAGCAATAAGTCAACCATAGAACAAGAATTAACTGCTATACATTGGGCAATAAAACACTTCAGGCCTTACATATATGGGAAACACTTCCTAGTGCGTACTGACCACAGACCACTATCCTATCTGTTTTCAATGAAAAATCCAAGCTCCAAGTTAACTAGAATGAGACCCGATTTAGAGGAGTACGATTTCACGGTCGAATATCTTAGGGGAAAAGATAACCACGTTGCCGACGCACTGCCGCGTATCACTATTAGTGACCTAAAAGACATGAGTAATAATATATGCTCCATATTAAGAGTCACGACTAGATCGATGGCCGATAGGGAAAAAACCCTAGGGAGAAAAAATAATCCAGTAAAAAAGCATCAGAAAGAAAATGAAAATAATGATCCCAGTATATATGTACCCATAAATAATACTGACGTCAGAAAATATTATAAACTAAAGATTTCTCCTACAAGATGTTACATCAAACGAAGAAAATCTATAGTAGCATATATACAAATTAATGATTTGTTTACTAAAGGGAATCTTGACTTAGGACAATTTTTCCCTAGGCTCGAAAAAGTGGCCGGTAAACATAATACATTAAAATTACAAGTGGCACCTAATGAGAAAATTTTCGAATTTATCTCAACTAATGAATTCAAAACTGTGGGCAACAAAATATTAAACAAAATTAAAGTAGCGTTACTTAATGAAGTGGCCACAATCGATTATAAAGATGCTGAAAAAATTAAATATATTATACAAAAATATCATGATGACCCCATAGAGGGAGGAAATTGCGGAATATATAGAACCGCAGAAAAAATTAAGAGATACTATTACTGGAAAAACATGTCCAAAGACATTGCAAAGTACGTAAAATCTTGCCATAAATGTCAAGTAAATAAAACTACCAGACATACAAAATGTCCAATGACAATAACAGAAACACCTAACAAAACATTTGACAGAGTGTACGTAGATACAATTGGACCTTTTCCAAGGTCAATCCATGGAAATGAATACGCTATAACAATAATATGCGATTTAACTAAATATTTAATTACAATACCAGTCAAAGACAAAAGCGCAAAAACAATTGCCAAAGCTATATTTGAAAACTTTGTTCTTACCTATGGACCAATGAGGACGCTCATATCGGATATGGGTACAGAGTACAAAAATTCCTTGCTTTCAGAAATTTGTAATATTTTAAAAATAGAAAAGCTAACATCAACAGCACATCATCACCAAACATTAGGTACAATCGAAAGAAGTCATAGAACTTTCAATGAAAATGTACGTTCATATATATCAGTAGATAAAACCGATTGGGATGATTGGCTTAAATATTTCACATACTGTTTTAATACTACACCCTCGACAGTACATAATTATTGTCCATACGAGCTAGTTTTTAGCAAGACCCCAAATAACTTTGACCAATTTAACCAAATAGATAGAGTTACACCACTCTATAATGTGGATAACTACGCCAAAGAGGCGAAATTTAGGTTAGAAGTAGCTTTAAATAGAGCTAAAATATTACTAGATAAGCATAAGATTAAACAAAAAATAACTTATGATAAAGATATAGAAGATAAAAATTTCAAACTAGGAGATTTAGTTCTACTAAAAATGAATTAGGACATAAGCTAGAATTAAAATATACGGGCCCATATATGATTAAGAAAATAAATTTAAGAAACAATGTAACCATAGTTGATAAGAAAAATAATAAAGAACAAATAGTTCATAAAGATAGACTTAAGATATATAATAGAAAATAACCCATAGTAAATAGCACAAAGAATGTTCACAAAATAAGTATATGAACATTCTTACGAAAAGTGGAGGTGTAGCATGATTACATTCCGACGAACTCAACACATTCCATTTATTTAAAGACATAAACAAAAGTATCAAGTTTCACACAAAGCATTTCGCTTAGCTACAATGATTGCAAGCATAAATATGATGACTCTGCATGCTTGCTGAACTTCGGAATGTAGTCATGCTCACTACACTTACATAGTAAGCATACATATTGTTAGAACACTACGTCAGCATAATTTGCCTATAAATTAAGGAACAATTCTTCAACAAGGGGAATACCAAGTTACCTTTCGATCGAGCACCCAGTTGTGCTCAGTTAGGTAACAAGCAGATAAAATAATAAAGCAATTAACTTACGAAAAGTGGTTTTATTATTTACAACATACTCATATAACTTATGTACACGCTTCAACGTTTCATCGGTTTCGTATTTTTTACTTAATTTTTTATTTTTTCTTTTCTCTCTTTTTTCTCAATTTTCAGTTTCTCTCTGTTTTTAGATAATCCTACTTTTATAATTATTTCTTCCGAGAAATATTTTTCTTACACTTATACTGTGTTTAATTGGATTATTTTTTTTAATTTATAATGTTCCTTTGTGTTATTAATAGTGCAATGTTATAATTAATCGTTTAGAGATTATTTCATTAATTTTTTCTCCAAAAAACTTGTAAGTTTTGGGAATTCACACAGCAACAATCTTTTTTTTATTTGTTTTAAAATTTTTCCGCCCGAGCTTCCTTCTTGGTTGGCGATTTACTGCAGAATGATATTTTCTCTCTGGTAATTTTCCAAATCAACCTTAATGCAGATTTTAACTGTACCGCAAAAAATTTTTTCCTTAATATTCTAGGCCAATACCGTTAATCATAATGCTAAACTCTTTCAAATATATTTACTTGCTTTTTTTCTCTTTCCAAAAAAAAAAAAATGTCTGACACATTACCTTATTAGGCAATGTTCCAGGATATCGCAATTTAAAGATCACGCCACCAACGTTTGGAATTTTCTATGCATCATCTCCTTATTTGGTCATATTCCAAACAAAAGAGGTAATGCACCAGAATAAAAAAAATTCTGTTCTCTCAAAAAAAAAAATGCTTTCATATGTATATATATAAGTAAAAATTGATCATATTATTTACATATATATATATATATATATATATATATATATATATATATATATATATATATATATATATATATATATATATATATATATATATATATATATATATATATATATATATATATATATATATATATATATATATATATATATATATATATATATATATATATATATATATATATATATATATATATATATATATATATATATATATATATATATATATATATATATATATATATATATATATATATATATATATATATATATATATATATATATATATATATATATATATATATAATATATATATATATATATATATATATATATATATATATATATATATATATATATATATATATATATATATATATATATATATATATATATATATATATATATATATATATATATATATATATATATATATATATATATATATATATATATATATATATATATATATATATATATATATATATATATATATATATATATATAATATATATATATATATATATATATATATATATATATATATATATATATATATATATATATATATATATATATATATATATATATATATATATATATATATATATATATATATATATATATAATATATATATATATATATATATATATATATATATATATATATATATATATATATATATATATATATATATATATATATATATATATATATATATATATATATATATATATATATATATATATATATATATATATATATATATATATATATATATATATATATATATATATATATATATATATTATATATATATATATATATAATATATATATATATATATATATATATATATATATATATATATATATATATATATATATATATATATATATATATATATATATATATATATATATATATATATATATATATATATATTATATATATATATATATATATATATATATATATATATATATATATATATATATATATATATATATATATATATATATATATATATATATATATATATATATATATATATATATATATATATATATATATATATATATATATATATATATATATATATATATATATATATATATATATATATATATATATATATATATATATATATATTTATTAATATATATATATATATATATATATATATATATATATATATATATAATATATATATATATATATATATATATATATATATATATATATATATATATATATATATATATATATATATATATATATATATATATATATATATATATATATATATATATATATATATATATATATATATATATATATATATATATATATATATATATATATATATATATATATATATATATATATATATATATATATATATATATATATATATATATATATATATATATATATATATATATATATATATATATATATATATATATATATATATATATATATATATATATATATATATATATATATATATATATATATATATATATATATATATATATATATATATATATATATATATATATATATATATATATATATATATATATATATATATATATATATATATATATATATATATATATATATATATATATATATATATATATATATATATATATATATATATATATATATATATATATATATATATATATATATATATATATATATATATATATATATATATATATATATATATATATATATATATATATATATATATATATATATATATATATATATATATATATATATATATATATATATATATATATATATATATATATATATATATATATATATATATATATATATATATATATATATATATATATATATATATATATATATATATATATATATATATATATATATATATATATATATATATATATATATATATATATATATATATATATATATATATATATATATATATATATATATATATATATATATATATATATATATATATATATATATATATATATATATATATATATATATATATATATATATATATATATATATATATATATATATATATATATATATATATATATATATATATATATATATATATATATATATATATATATATATATATATATATATATATATATATATATATATATATATATATATATATATATATATATATATATATATATATATATATATATATATATATATATATATATATATATATATATATATATATATATATATATATATATATATATATATATATATATATATATATATATATATATATATATATATATATATATATATATATATATATATATATATATATATATATATATATATATATATATATATATATATATATATATATATATATATATATATATATATATAATTTGTTCCCGCCGCAACTATACCTATATTATAACGAAAACCAGGTTAAGAAGGCTATAAAATTTTACTGAGCAAAGTGAATTGAAATTACTTGTACATTTAATTGTATCTGTATGCATAATTCACAACATATGCTGTCTAGAACAAGACGATATTGAAATAAGCAACTTCGGTGAAAATGAAAATTTCGCGGAAACAGTTCAAACTGAAGCGAGTGGAAATGTAACTCGTCGTGACGAAATTTTAACAGACTTAATAAATATGAATGTAATCAGTTAAATCTAACTAAAGTAATTAGAAATACTACTTTTGAAATAAATTTATTTATTTATATTAAATAAATTATTATTATTTATATTGAAATTACACATATTTCTTTAGTGATATATTTTGCGCAATTTGTTTCAAAATGGTCATCTTCTCTTCATGTCGCTTTTGTTTGGTGAGCTTGGTCAGCTTTATCCATTTTTCTGAGTTTCTGGTTTATATATTCCCTATATGCAGCAATTTTTTTTCTGTGCTAATTCTTCTTTCATCGGATTTTTTTGGGCGCTCTTCTACTGCTAGTCGGTAATTCCGTCTCCGAAGCAGTCTCCTGCACAACTAGCATATCAGCTATCGGCTCGCCATACAAATTTATGGTGTGTGGGTTACTAATAATGGGATATTTCCCAAAAATTTCTCCCATCAAATCCATGAATGCAGCAATGCATGGAGCGGCACCAGTGGACTTGTTATTATCGACACTGGTCTTATATGCTCTTATTAAATTTTCTAATTTGATAGAGTGTGTTTCCACAGTTACAGGTTGGGTCTGTAATATAAAGAACATTAAAAGTAAACTACATGTTTAACTTTTAGTGGTCTTACCAATACTCCTTGGCTCTCCAAATCTAACAAAACATTTTCCAAGGCCCATTTCTTTTTCCGAGCGTCGGAAAACTCTTCTTTGCGCATCATGTACGCAAAAAGAAAAGCCCGCGTCTCTTCTCTGCTCCAAGTTCTTCTTTCCCTTGAAATAATTTAAAGCAAATTTGAAAAATAACTTATAAAATTATTTTTATTTCTGATTTACCCCTTATTTTCCATATTTTTTATTTTAGTTTTATAATTATTCAATTTTACTTCCAAAATTGTCCAAAATTTTCCAAACTTGAATGGTAGATTTTTTTACCAATAAGAGAACAAAAGAAAAGTGACATTTACAGGGTAGTTCAGAGAACATAATTTATGTTTAAGCTGGCAGCACTTTTGGATCTAATTTGATCCAGAAATTTTGCTGAATCTAATTTGTTGTTATTGTTTTCCATAAAAAACTAAACCCGGATCAGGATCAATGGCAACGGGAACACAGCTATTATTAGTGTTTCATATTACATCTTATTTTTAGCTTCATAATAAGTGTTTCATATTTCATATAAAATTGATTAACTTAACCGAACAAACCATAAGATTTTACATTTATAAATTCTAAATTAATTAATGAGTTTAAACTTAAAATTAATTCAAAATTAAAATTCGATTTATTCATTAATTCTGCCTTCCAGTGCAATCCTGAAAATATTTTGCGTATATTTATTGCCGAATCATCACTATTCATAAGCTCGGCATCAGCTTGTGTATGTGGCAGAAGTAATTTCTTAATTTCAGTTTCTTAAATATTTTCTATCTTCAACATAATGTGCACCACAAAATGAAATGTAATGACATAATGCTTGAAAGTATTGTAACCGTTACCATTTAGCAAAAAAGTATATAAATGTAGCAACATGTATTGAAATCCCTTATTGGAAAATCATACCTGGGGATTCAACCCACATTCCAATCTGTCCCCTGTGAGTGATATGCCGCACTTACACAGGGAATATTTGTCGCGAGACATTAAACTATTCATTTATTTGTCCCCGATACCGCTCACACAGGGGACAGATTGGAATGTAGGTTGTATCTCCACGTATGCTGAATGGTAGCGTTTTCGCTACTTTCGAACATTACTTGATTACACTTCAATTTGTGGTGCGCGCTATGTTGATTATGAAAAATATTGAAGAAATTAAAATTCCGTTAATTTCTATGGCGACTGATTTTATGGATGCATTATTCATCATTCGATATGAAGATACAGACATAATAAAATAAATTTAAAATACTACGGAAAAGAAAAGATTCAAATAGAGCCTTGAGCTTCTGACAAGCAGCATCCAAGTTTGCGGTAAATATTCCTACCGGAATTATTTGCTAATATAAAAGAAGTTTACTGAATTTCTAAATTTGGTCCATACCGATTTTCAGAAGGCCGAAACACGTGTGAGAAACGTTGTACTACCAGATGAACAGCTGGCCGAAACCCTGCAATATCTAACGACAGGAGAATCCTACAAAGGCTTGGAATACCAAACTAAGTTATCGACAGCATTCTTATTTTTATTAAATTATTAAGTTACTTTATAATTTTTGTTATTATTTTCCGTTATTAGTTATTTAGTTATTTTTAATTAGATATTTTTTAATTTTTATTTTTATATCGTTTAATGTTATGGTTGCCCTAGAATTTGAGGGACCGTTCGATTCCTTACCTTAAAAATGCACTTAAAATCCAAATATTTGTAATCACAGCATTTTAATGCACAAATCATTGAATGAAGGCAAGAATGAACAGCTCTAATATGTATGATAATAAGATTTTGTCAAAAAATTTCAGCAAAAAATTATATACCTCATGTTTTACAGTCCCAGCAAAAGCCTTGATCGAACAAAGCTTCCGCAAAATTAATAATGCTCTTCGGCGGTCGTAATCAGAGATAAGGAAATAAGAAACATCTGAAAATGCAACTCTGATATCGGTTTTTGTAAAGTAGTGCTAGTGAGTTTCAGGCCCAAACAATGAATGAAATTCAACGTAATCGATGTTGCAGGCCCAAACATTATTTCAGTTTCAGACCCTAAAGACATTACTGTCTTAAAATTCCACCATCTTTGTTTTGATATTCCAACTTATATATTGATCTATAAAATTAAATTCTATTTCATGTACGATTTTATGCTTTAAGCTGTGTACATGCATTGTGCGAATATTTTGTTTGATGACCATAATATATCTATTAATTTATCGGCGAAAACATTGCGCTTTTGTAAGCAAGAGCACTGAGCAAAGTGAATTGAAATTACTTGCACATTTAATTGTATCTGTATGCATAATTCACAACATATGCTGTCTAGAACAAGACGATATTGAAATAAGCAACTTCGATGAAAATGAAAATTTCGCGGAAACAGTTCAAACTGAAGCGAGTGGAAATGTAACTCGCCGTGACGAAATTTTAACAGACTTAATAAATATGAATGTAATCAGTTAAATCTAACTAAAGTAATTAGAAATACTACTTTTGAAATTAATTTATTTATTTATATTAAATAAATTATTATTATTTATATTGAATTACACTTATTTCTTTAGTGATATATTTTGCGCAATTTGTTTCAAAATGGCCATCTTCTCTTCATGTCGCTTTTGTTTGGTGAGCTTGGTCAGCTTTATCCATTTTTCTGAGTTTCTGGTTTATATATTCCCTATATGCAGCAATTTTTTTTCTGTGCTAATTCTTCTTTCATCGGATTTTTTTGGGCGCTCTTCTACTGCTAGTCGGTAATTCCGTCTCCGAAGCAGTCTCCTGCACAACTAGCATATCAGCTATCGGCTCGCCATACAAATTTATGGTGGGTGGGTTACTAATAATGGGATATTTCCCAAAAATTTCTCCCATCAAATCCATGAATGCAGCAATGCATGGAGCGGCACCAGTGGACTTGTTATTATCGACACTGGTCTTATATGCTCTTATTAAATTTTCTAATTTGATAGAGTGTGTTTCCACAGTTACAGGTTGGGTCTGTAATATAAAGAACATTAAAAGTAAACTACATGTTTAACTTTTAGTGGTCTTACCAATACTCCTTGGCTCTCCAAATCTAACAAAACATTTTCCAAGGCCCATTTCTTTTTCCGAGCGTCGGAAAACTCTTCTTTGCGCATCATGTACGCAAAAAGAAAAGCCCGCGTCTCTTCTCTGCTCCAAGTTCTTCTTTCCCTTGAAATAATTTAAAGCAAATTTGAAAAATAGCTTATAAAATTATTTTTATTTCTGATTTACCCCTTCTTTTCCATATTTTTTATTTTAGTTTTATAATTATTCAATTTTACTTCCAAAATTGTCCAAAATTTTCCAAACTTGAATGGTAGATTTTTTTTACCAATAAGAGAACAAGAGAAAAGTGACATTTACAGGGTAGTTCAGAGAACATAATTTATGTTTAAGCTGGCAGCACTTTTGGATCTAATTTGATCCAGAAATTTTGCTGAATCTAATTTGTTGTTATTGTTTTCCATAAAAAACTAAACTCGGATCAGGATCAATGGCGACGGGAACACAGCTATTATTAGTGTTTCATATTACATCTTATTTTTAGCTTCATAATAAGTGTTTCATATTTCATATAAAATTGATTAACTTAACCGAACAAACCATAAGATTTTACATTTATGAATTCTAAATTAATTAATGAGTTTAAACTTAAAATTAATTCAAAATTAAAATTCGATTTATTCATTAATTCTGCCTTCCAGTGCAATCCTGAAAATATTTTGCGTATATTTATTGCCGAATCATCACTATTCATAAACTCGGCATCAGCTTGTGTATGTGGCAGAAGTAATTTCTTAATTTCAGTTTCTTAAATATTTTCTATCTTCAACATAATGTGCACCACAAAATGAAATGTAATGACATAATGCTTGAAAGTATTGTAACCGTTACCATTTAGCAAAAAAGTATATAAATGTAGCAACATGTATTAAAATCCCTTATTGGAAAATCATACCTGGGGATTCAACCCACATTCCAATCTCTCCCCTGTGAGTGATATGCCGCACTTACACAGGGGATATTTGTCGCGAGACATGAAACTATTCATTTATTTGTCCCCGATACCGCTCACACAGGGGACAGATTGGATTGTAGGTTGTATCTCCACGTATGCTGAATGGTAGCGTTTTCGCTACTTTCGAACATTACTTGATTACACTTCAATTTGTGGTGCGCGCTATGTTGATTATGAAAAATATTGAAGAAATTAAAATTCCGTTAATTTCTATGGCGACTGATTTTATGGATGCATTATTCATCATTCGATATGAAGATACAGACATAATAAAATAAATTTAAAATACTACGGAAAAGAAAAGATTCAAATAGAGCCTTGAGCTTCTGACAAGCAGCATCCAAGTTTGCGGTAAATATTCCTACCGGAATTATTTGCTAATATAAAAGAAGTTTACTGAATTTCTAAATTTGGTCCATACCGATTTTCAGAAGGCCGAAACACGTGTGAGAAACGTTGTACTACCAGATGAACAGCTGGCCGAAACCCTGCAATATCTAACGACAGGAGAATCCTACAAAGGCTTGGAATACCAAACTAAGTTATCGACAGCATTCTTATTTTAATTAAATTATTAAGTTACTTTATAATTTTTGTTATTATTTTTCGTTATTAGTTATTTAGTTATTTTTAATTAGATATTTTTTAATTTTTATTTTTATATCGTTTAATGTTATGGTTGCCCTAGAATTTGAGGGACCGTTCGATTCCTTACCTTAAAAATGCACTTAAAATCCAAATATTTGTAATCACAGCATTTTAATGCACAAATCATTGAATGAAGGCAAGAATGAACAGCTCTAATATGTATGATAATAAGATTTTGTCAAAAAATTTCAGCAACAAATTATATACCTCATGTTTTACAGTCCCAGCAAAAGCCTTGATCGAACAAAGCTTCCGCAAAATTAATAATGCTCTTCGGCGGTCGTAATCAGAGATAAGGAGATAGGAAACATCTGAAAATGCAACTCTGATATCGGTTTTTGTAAAGTAGTGCTAGTGAGTTTCAGGCCCAAACAATGAATGAAATTCAACGTAATCGATGTTGCAGGCCCAAACATTATTTCAGTTTCAGACCCTAAAGACATTACTGTCTTAAAATTCCACCATCTTTGTTTTGATATTCCAACTTATATATTGATCTATAAAATTAAATTTTATTTCATGTACGATTTTATGCTTTAAGCTGTGTACATGCATTGTGCGAATATTTTGTTTGATGACCATAATATATCTATTAATTTATCGGCGAAAACATTGCGCTTTTGTAAGCAAGAGCACTGAGCAAAGTGAATTGAAATTACTTGCACATTTAATTGTATCTGTATGCATAATTCACAACATATGCTGTCTAGAACAAGACGATATTGAAATAAGCAACTTCGATGAAAATGAAAATTTCGCGGAAACAGTTCAAACTGAAGCGAGTGGAAATGTAACTCGTCGTGACGAAATTTTAACAGACTTAATAAATATGAATGTAATCAGTTAAATCTAACTAAAGTAATTAGAAATACTACTTTTGAAATTAATTTATTTATTTATATTAAATAAATTATTATTATTTATATTGAAATTACACTTATTTCTTTAGTGATATATTTTGCGCAATTTGTTTCAAAATGGCCATCTTCTCTTCATGTCGCTTTTGTTTGGTGAGCTTGGTCAGCTTCATCCATTTTTCTGAGTTTCTGGTTTATATATTCCCTATATGCAGCAATTTTTTTTCTGTCCTAATTCTTCTTTCATCGGATTTTTTTGGGCGCTCTTCTACTGCTAGTCGGTAATTCCGTCTCCGAAGCAGTCTCCTGCACAACTAGCATATCAGCTATCGGCTCGCCATACAAATTTATGGTGTGTGGGTTACTAATAATGGGATATTTCCCAAAAATTTCTCCCATCAAATCCATGAATGCAGCAATGCATGGAGCGGCACCAGTGGACTTGTTATTATCGACACTGGTCTTATATGCTCTTATTAAATTTTCTAATTTGATAGAGTGTGTTTCCACAGTTACAGGTTGGGTCTGTAATATAAAGAACATTAAAAGTAAACTACATGTTTAACTTTTAGTGGTCTTACCAATACTCCTTGGCTCTCCAAATCTAACAAAACATTTTCCAAGGCCCATTTCTTTTTCCGAGCGTCGGAAAACTCTTCTTTGCGCATCATGTACGCAAAAAGAAAAGCCCGCGTCTCTTCTCTGCTCCAAGTTCTTCTTTCCCTTGAAATAATTTAAAGCAAATTTGAAAAATAGCTTATAAAATTATTTTTATTTCTGATTTACCCCTTCTTTTCCATATTTTTTATTTTAGTTTTATAATTATTCAATTTTACTTCCAAAATTGTCCAAAATTTTCCAAACTTGAATGGTAGAGTTTTTTTACCAATAAGAGAACAAGAGAAAAGTGACATTTACAGGGTAGTACAGAGAACATAATTTATGTTTAAGCTGGTAGCACTTTCGGATCTAATTTGATCCAGAAATTTTGCTGAATCTAATTTGTTGTTATTGTTTTCCATAAAAAACTAAACTCGGATCAGGATCAATGGCGACGGGAACACAGCTATTATTAGTGTTTCATATTACATCTTATTTTTAGCTTCATAATAAGTGTTTCATATTTCATATAAAATTGATTAACTTAACCGAACAAACCATAAGATTTTACATTTATGAATTCTAAATTAATTAATGAGTTTAAACTTAAAATTAATTCAAAATTAAAATTCGATTTATTCATTAATTCTGGCTTCCAGTGCAATCCTGAAAATATTTTGCGTATATTTATTGCCGAATCATCACTATTCATAAGCTCGGCATCAGCTTGTGTATGTGGCAGAAGTAATTTCTTAATTTCAGTTTCTTAAATATTTTCTATCTTCAACATAATGTGCACCACAAAATGAAATGTAATGACATAATGCTTGAAAGTATTGTAACCGTTACCATTTAGCAAAAAAGTATATAAATGTAGCAACATGTATTGAAATCCCTTATTGGAAAATCATACCTGGGGATTCAACCCACATTCCAATCTGTCCCCTGTGAGTGATATGCCGCACTTACACAGGGGATATTTGTCGCGAGACATGAAACTATTCATTTATTTGTCCCCGATACCGCTCACAAAGGGGACAGATTGGAATGTAGGTTGTATCTCCACGTATGCTGAATGGTAGCGTTTTCGCTACTTTCGAACATTGCTTGATTACACTTCAATTTGTGGTCCGCGCTATGAAAAATGGTTGATTATGAAAAATATTGAAGAAATTAAAATTCCGTTAATTTCTATGGCGACCGATTTTATGGATGCATTATTCATCATTCGATATGAAGATACAGACATAATAAAATAAATTTAAAATACTATGGAAAAGAAAAGATTCAAATAGAGCCTTGAGCTTCTGACAAGCAGCATCCAAGTGTGCGGTAAATATTCTACCGGAATTATTTGCTAATATAAAAGAAGTTTACTGAATTTCTAAATTTGGTCCATACCGATTTTCAGAAGGCCGAAACACGTGTGAGAAACGTTGTACCACCAGATGAACAGCTGGCCGAAACCCTGCAATATCTAACGACAGGAGAATCCTACAAAGGCTTGGAATACAAACTAAGTTATCGACAGCATTCTTATTTTAATTAAATTATTAAGTTACTTTATAATTTTTGTTATTATTTTTCGTTATTAGTTATTTAGTTATTTTTAATTAGATATTTTTTAATTTTTATTTTTATATCGTTTAATGTTATGATTGCCCTAGAATTTGATGGACCGTTCGATTCCTTACCTTAAAAATGCACTTAAAATCCAAATATTTGTAATCACAGTATTTTAATGCACAAATCATTGAATGAAGGCAGGAATGAACAGCTCTAATATGTATGATAATAAGATTTTGTCAAAAAATTTCAGCAAAAAATTATATACCTTATGTTTTACAGTCCCAGCAAAAGCCTTGATCGAACAAAGCTTCCGCAAAATTAATAATGCTCTTCGGCGGTCGTAATCAGAGATAAAGAGATAGGAAACATCTGAAAACGCAACTCTGATATCGGTTTTTGTAAAGTAGTGCTAGTGAGTTTCAGGCCCAAACAATGAATGAAATTCAACGAAATCGATGTTGCAGGCCCAAACATTATTTCAGTTCCAGACCCTAAAGACATTACTGTCCTAAAATCCCACATCTTTGTTTTGATATTCCAACTTATATTGATCTTTTTTCAACTTTTATATTGATCTATAAAATTGATCTATATTGATCTATAAAATTAAATTCTATTTCATGTACGATTTTATGCTTTAAGCTGTGTACATGCATTGTGCGAATATTTTGTTTGATGACCATAATATATCTATTAATTTATCGGCGAAAAAATTGCGCTTTTGTAAGCATGAGAAAATAAGTGAAATATAATATCAGGTAATATTTTAGTAATTCATTATTTTAGTAATTCATATATATTAAATGATTTACTTGCATTTACTTGCAAACGTTTTATTTCTTTTAGTAGGCCACTTTTGTTTGTTATTTCGAAGATTTCAATAATCTCTCTACAGAATTTAGATAGCTTTCAGTTCAAACATTTACTTATGTATTGAATTATAGAGATTGTAATGTAAAACATACTCATATAACTTATGTACACGCTTCAACGTTTCATCGGTTTCGTATTTTTTAAGTTTATTTTTTGAACTGAGTATGCAGCGCCGTGCCTTTTTCAAAATATATTTTTTCACTTTTAAAAATTAAATTTTAAAATTTTAAAATTAAAAGTTAAAAAATTTAAAAATTAAAATTTTAAACTATTTTGAAGATTCCAAAAAATTTCTATTTTTTCAAAAAAATATGTCAAGTGTGCGAGTATGTAGTAAGGTCGGATGTCCAGGAAATGTACATACCTTCAGGTTTCCGGACGCTGTAGCCGACGGACCACGGTAAGATGTTGGTCCAAAATTTAAACAACAACAATATCTTTAAATTTTAAACAATTCCTTTCCGTCGTACATCTATAGAATCAGTTCGGTAAAATAATTCAATAGCAATCTGATGTGTTGATGTTGGGGTACATGTATGTATCCCAGTAAAATATATTTAGTGCATGGTATTATATCATATTTGTGAATACACATTTTCTATTCTAATATTCTGTTTATTATAAATTTATTTAGTTTTTCACTTTACATTTTGTCATTATATCATCATAATAAACATTTAAATAACATTCATGACATATAACAAACACTTTACTAAATTTTACATTCACCTTTTACATATAACAACGTAATATACATGTAACAACGTATAATGTATAATTTATAAAATAAGTGTGTCTAGTGTATTTGCATATGGGTGGTACAGTCCTACTGGGGAATCGGACATCCAGAAAAAACGGTAACGCGCCAACGTACATACCTCTTGAGTGCCGTGGAAAAGCATTCATCCTACTAATGGGAATTTTATATTCTTATCTGTCAATAATAGGAAATAAATAAAAATGCAATTGTATTTTATAAATAACATAATAACCTTATACAGAATTCGTTGCAGTTATCTATCCGACCATTCTCAATTAAGGAGTGACGTTAAATTCTACTAGGTAAATTAACAAGAAAACATTATATTCTCGAATATTGCATGAATTCGACTCATTGAGTGTCAAACGCTTGCACTTCCATAGTCCGTCATAATCAAGGCGATACTCTCCCATTATCCAACGAATACATCTCAAACGACTTTATTGTATATCATTACACACAATTGCAGTCGGCTGCAAATTTTGTAGCATGAAAAGTGATTTTCCGCCGGAAGCAGCACAAACGTCCGGAACTCGTTCTCCATTTGTCACATGAAGGAAAACAGGTGGTAGTATCGAAGCGCCATCCATAAGATAGTGAGCGATCACTCCTGGAATTTGTCCAATATGTTTTAACGTCAGCATCCCCATTTATTCCAATGGCTTTAAGAATTCCTCTTACCCGTTGGACATTTTCTGGCGACTTACATTCAGAGTAATTGCTCATTCCGCACGTGTGTAAACAAAGATGTTCAGAGAATATGAACTCTTTCCTAGTTCGAAATTTAGTGAAAAAGCTCTAGTGGTCTGTTAGTATTTATAAAAAATAGATTTTGGTATCTAATCGCCAATGTCCTTTAACCGGTTGGTTCACATATTCACATAAAGTATCGTCACCCCAAACAGGATTCACAACATTTTCCAAAGCCTCTTTTAAAGTTTCATATGCACTTGCAATTGCACAGCCTTCCTCCATTTTATCATCCCCGGCATTGTTATCGCCATATTTTAAGGTCTGAGGTATATAATTATTATCCATCCATACGTTTTGGTCATTTCACTTCCTTATTTTTCCATTACTATTTGATCCATGAGTTTCTTAAACTCGAATCTTCGTATTGATTTATGTAGTGTGGATCACTTTCACCGTCACGTTCCTTCGTCGCCTGGAAGAGATTTTTTATTAGTTGGTAGTAACACAGGACTAGTAACTAGGACAGTAACACATAAAATACTATGGAAAAGAAAAGATTCAAATAGAGCCTTGAGCTTCTGACAAGCAGCATCCAAGTGTGCGGTAAATATTCTACCGGAATTATTTGCTAATATAAAAGAAGTTTACTGAATTTCTAAATTTGGTCCATACCGATTTTCAGAAGGCCGAAACACGCGTGAGAAACGTTGTACCACCAGATGAACAGCTGGCCGAAACCCTGCAATATCTAACGACAGAAGAATCCTACAAAGGCTTGGAATACCAAACTAAGTTATCGACAGCATTCTTATTTTAATTAAATTATTAAGTTACTTTATAATTTTTGTTATTATTTTTCGTTATTAGTTATTTAGTTATTTTTAATTAGATATTTTTTAATTTTTATTTTTATATCGTTTAATGTTATGGTTGCCCTAGAATTTGATGGACTGTTCGATTCCTTACCTTAAAAATGCACTTAAAATCCAAATATTTGTAATCACAGTATTTTAATGCACAAATCATTGAATGAAGGCAGGAATGAACAGCTCTAATATGTATGATAATAAGATTTTGTCAAAAAATTTCAGCAAAAAATTATATACCTTATGTTTTACAGTCCCAGCAAAAGCCTTGATCGAACAAAGCTTCCGCAAAATTAATAATGCTCTTCGGCGGCCGTAATCAGAGATAAAGAGATCGGAAACATCTGAAAACGCAACTCTGATATCGGTTTTTGTAAAGTAGTGCTAGTGAGTTTCAGGCCCAAACAATGAATGAAATTCAACGAAATCGATGTTGCAGGCCCAAACATTATTTCAGTTCCAGACCCTAAAGACATTACTGTCTTAAAATCCCACATCTTTGTTTTGATATTCCAACTTATATTGATCTTTTTTCAACTTTTATATTGATCTATAAAATTGATCTATATTGATCTATAAAATTAAATTCTATTTCATGTACGATTTTATGCTTTAAGCTGGGTACATGCATTGTGCGAATATTTTGTTTGATGACCATAATATATCTATTAATTTATCGGCGAAAACATTGCGCTTTTGTAAGCATGAGAAAATAAGTGAAATATAATATCAGGTAATATTTTAGTAATTCATTATTTTAGTAATTCATATATATTAAATGATTTACTTGCATTTACTTGCAAACGTTTTATTTCTTTTAGTAGGCCACTTTTGTTTGTTATTTCGAAGATTTCAATAATCTCTCTACAGAATTTAGATAGCTTTCAGTTCAAACATTTACTTATGTATTGAATTATAGAGATTGTAATGTAAAACATACTCATATAACTTATGTACACGCTTCAACGTTTCATCGGTTTCGTATTTTTTTGGTTTATTTTTTGAACTGAATATGCAGCGCCGTGCCTTTTTCAAAATATATTTTTTCACTTTTAAAAATTAAATTTTAAAATTTTAAAATTAAAAGTTAAAAAATTTAAAAATTAAAATTTTAAACTATTTTGAAGATTCCAAAAAATTTCTATTATTTCAAAAAATATGTCAAGTGTGCGAGTATGTAGTAAGGTCGGATGTCCAGGAAATGTACACACCTTCAGGTTTCCGGACGCTGTAGCCGACGGACCACGGTAAGATGTTGGTCCAAAATTTAAACAACAACAATATCTTTAAATTTTAAACAATTCCTTTCCGTCGTACATCTATAGAATCAGTTCGGCAAAATAATTCAATAGCAATCTGATGTGTTGATGTTGGGGTACATGTATGTATTCCAGTAAAATATATTTAGTGCATGGTATTATATCATATTTGTGAATACACATTTTCTATTCTAATATTCTGTTTATTATAAATTTATTTAGCTTTTCACTTTACATTTTGTCATTATATCATCATAATAAACATTTAAATAACATTCATGACATATAACATACACTTTACTAAATTTTACATTCACCTTTTACATATAACAACGTAATATACATGTAACAACGTATAATGTATAATTTATAAAATAAGTGTGTCTAGTGTATTTGCATATGGGTGGTATAGTCCTACTGGGGAATCGGACATCCAGAAAAACCGGTAACGCGCCAACGTACATACCTCTTGAATGCCGTGGAAAAGCATTCATCCTACTAATGGGAATTTTATATTCTTATCTGTCAATAATAGGAAATAAATAAAAATGCAATTGTATTTTATAAATAACATAATAACCTTATACAGAATTCGTTGCAGTTATCTATCCGACCATTCTCAATTAAGGAGTGACGTTAAATTGTACTAGGTAAATTAACAAGAAAACATTATATTCTCGAATATTGCATGAATTCGACTCATTGAGTGTCAAACGCTTGCACTTCCATAGTCCGTCATAATCAAGGCGATACTCTCCCATTATCCAACGAATACATCTCAAACGACTTTATTGTATATCATTACACACAATTGCAGTCGGCTGCAAATTTTGTAGCATGAAAAGTGATTTTCCGCCGGAAGCAGCACAAACGTCCGGAACTCGTTCTCCATTAGTCACATGAAGGAAAACAGGTGGTAGTATCGAAGCGCCATCCATAAGATAGTGAGCGATCACTCCTGGAATTTGTCCAATATGTTTTAACGTCAGCATCCCCATTTATTCCAATGGCTTTAAGAATTCCTCTTACCCGTTGGACATTTTCTGGCGACTTACATTCAGAGTAATTGCTCATTCCGCACGTGTGTAAACAAAGATGTTCAGAGAATATGAACTCTTTCTCTAGTTCGAAATTTAGTGAAAAAGCTCTAGTGGTCTGTTAGTATTTATAAAAAATAGATTTTGGTATCTAATCGCCAATGTCCTTTAATCGGTTGGTTCACACATTCACATAAAGCATCGTCACCCCAAACAGGATTCACAACATTTTCCAAAGCCTCTTTTAAAGTTTCATATGCACTTGCAATTGCACAGCCTTCCTCCATTTTATCATCCCCGGCATTGTTATCGCCATATTTTAAGGTCTGAGGTATATAATTATTATCCATCCATACGTTTTGGTCATTTCACTTCCTTATTTTTCCATTACTATTTGATCCATGAGTTTCTTAAACTCGAATCTTCGTATTGATTTCTGTAGTGTGGATCACTTTCACCGTCACGTTCCTTCGTCGCCTGGAAGAGATTTTTTATTAGTTGGTAGTAACACAGGACTAGTAACTAGGACAGTAACACATTACTAGATTAAATTATATCAACTTTTCAATATCATTTCTAACATTTAAATTCCTCATTATTATATGATATTAATTAAGATATATTGATTACTTGTATCACTCTAAAAACCAATATAAGATGAACAATCCACCATTGTTTACATAATATTCCCATGTAATTTCGTACGCGGCGCACAGTGGCTGGGATTTAAAAAAGGCGGTCAAAAATCTATATCTTCTGAACGCATTGGAATTTTTTGATGTGGTTTTTTGCATTGATTAGGTTGAACCTTTAGCTTCAATTTAATGCTTTGTTGATGAAAATCGACAGGAGTAATGTGAGAGTAATGATGCATTGAAAGAAACCATCTCCGGTTTTCCTTGAATTTTAAGATAACAATGATGTTCAAAACCTGAGAATTCCTTTGAAATCTTGGATAATGGAAAGATTTATGTATTCTTAATTCAAAAAAATAATTTTTATTAAAAATTTTAATATAATATAAGGTATGCACATGTGCGGTATTAATATACGTCCATATAATATATTAACTACAAGAAATAATAAATAACTAACTATAATTAATAAATAAGTGCAATTAAATAGTTTAATAACTTAACTAACTTATTAATTAACATTAATACTTATATTAATAGCACAAACATTATTTTTCGTTAATTTACCAAGAGATCTTTTGCGTCATTGTCCAACTCAATGGATGTTGATTTCCATTTTTGGCGAATGCTGGACTGCAATTAAGGTAAGACTGCAATCCCCAAGGCTCTTCAAATGATTTGCATCCAGTGTAAGTAATAATCTCCGAGCAGTATGTTCGAGAAGGTCCTTAAGTTTTACTTCTGCCGAATTTGCTGTAATTTCTATTACATCCTTTGGAGGCAAGCAGTCTTTCTTAACTGACACTATGTCCTCATATGTTGGAAAAATGTTGCATTCTTTTTCGATAGTCCGTTTGCGTAGTTCCATATACTGGCTTTTCGTCAGCTTCAAATCGAAAAAAAGGGCCAATGCTTCCTCTGGAGTAAATTTTGCGTCTTTATTTGGAGATGGGATGCTTCTTAAAATCCTTTTTGTTCGCCTAGGGCTTGCTTCAACAACCTTTCCAATAATTTCCACTTTATCTTTCTTGTTAGGTGTTGGTCGCAGTTGATGAAAAAACGATTCCTTTATAGTTTGCTGAGAAATCTCGTCATTAATATTGCCAAGTTTGCGCCTTTTGGATCGTTCACAGCAGTCGTCCATGGGTTTAGTTGGTCGTCCCTTTTTGCCGGTGTTTTCATCAACTGGAACTTTGTTTCGAAAATCAAGAGAATTTTCAAACCATGAGTCGAAGCGTTTATACAGCTTTTCTTTATTCCTGCGAGCCTCCTTGTAACGCTCTTTCAAATGTTGCAGAAAAGTATGAATTTTTTTTTATGGATGCCAATATCTTTTTCATCACATAGAGCAAAACACGGATGATTTGTTATGTGTGAAATGACATCTTCGTCTTCCCTTCGAGAGAAATAAACGTCCGCGAGATCTTTGTAACTGAAGTTAGCCATTATTTGAATAATTACTGAATAATGAAGAATCAACTCTTGCATTCCTATAAATACTCCTATCCAGGCTCATTTTTTATTCAAACCTTTTTTTAACCATAAAAAAAACGGACAACAAGATCATAAAATTGTGATCCAAATAATTATGCTTTTAACCGCCTCTTTTACACTTACTCAAACAATTTTGAAAATATACCTACAAACCTCCCAATATTACCTGTTTCCCTCAAAAGGGTAAAAGGATAATTTCCCATATTTCCCAGCCCTGAAATTACTTTATTCCCTTACCTGTTGCATAATTTTTGTATGCAAGAAGACAATCCACAACAATTAGCGATACTCACCATATTCATACAATTTTCCGACTTTGACTCATAAAAAATGCTCTAAATTGCCCAGACGCAAGTGGACGCAAGAAAAATAGGTACGTGTCTTTAGAGGAAGATTCCGCCTATTTGAAAATTTAAATTTGGTTCTGGCGTTTTCTGGCGTTTGTAAGTTATGCTCTATAAACTGCAGAATTTTCTCCTATTTTAGCCTATTCTTAAAAAAATTATTGAAAAAAAAGTGTTACATACAGAGTAGTAAGCTCAACAGTTTTTAAAAGTAAATATTACAAAGTATTTTACAAAAAAAACCGAAACATATTATCGTTAAAAATGATTGCGATATGAGTATTCAAAAACTGAAAATGTGCTAGGAAATCAGCAAATTTAAACCAAAAACGGAAAAGTGTGTTTTCGACTATCCTGTTGTTAATGAAATAATCAAAATAGAGACTCAATTTTTTGTCTCTCTAGGTTCGTAAGTATCTACTTTCATACGAACTAACGAATTTTAAAATCGGCGATAGTTGAAAAAATGATTTTTGGCCGCCTTTTTAAAATTCCAGCCACTGTGCGGCGTACCTATTATGGTGAACTACGCATCCATGTGCAAAAATTCTATACTTGAGTTTCGGTCGTTTAAAATTTTGGCATTGATTTGTCACATTTTTTTCTGGGAAAAGAGTTTCCCATTTCACTATCTCTGGTCGTAATATTCCGTTTTTTCGATACTATATCCCGCTGCTTGATGTTCCAGTAGCTCGTTTCTGTAACTAGTTTTCACCAAGCTTTTCGATTCATTTTTTCGATTCTACGTCACTGTGACGTCATTTTCATTGATAATGTTTCTATAAAAAATGAATCGAAAATAGAATAATTGAATAACTTTTGACTGCTGTCAAAGTTTTCTACAGATATTCGTTCCAATTCCACTGTCGTAGGAATGGATCGAAAAGACCGTTTCTGTAAAAAAAACGAACCGTAAAGATTTGATTTGACTTTTCACTTTTCATTTGAATTTCGAAAACTGAACAACAAACGACAGAAATGAGAGATGAACAACAAACAAAGGCATAGGGAAGTTATGGCCGCTTTAGGCACCTATTAAGAAATATCTATGATGCATTAAAAAATAAATTAAAATAAATATATATACTTTTTTAATGTAAATGACTTTTCATTAATATTTATTATTATAATATGACCCTTTTTAAAGTAAGTAAAATGTACATATTAAGGAATATTAGAATTTTATATTATTGAATTCATAATATCATGTTTGAAAATAGTTACGAGTTATTATTTCACGCGCTGTCCTTGCTTCGTTAAGTACTGATGTTTCATCGATATGTTCATTGGAAAAGCTCTCAGTGCCTACTACTCCCTCAGAATTTGCTAAATTATACCGCTTTCTAAAATTATCCAGTGTACAGCAGGCATTTATAATTGAGCCGGCGAAAGCAGGGCCCATCATCAGTCCACGTTCATGTGACAGACAGCCGAAAACCTTTTTTAAAACTCCATTCAAACGCTCTACGCAATTTCTGGCCTTACTGTGGGCATCGTTAAATGTACCATGTCCAGCATTTTCCACAATACGATAAGGAGTCATTAGCCCTGGTTGTAGAGGATAGCCAGAATCACCAATTAACCAACCGTCGGATCGGTATTCATTATACTCGGTGGAGAAATGTTTTTATCATGCTGCTTTCCCAAATAAAGGCGTCGCGTGTACTGCCTCCATACCTAGCATTGCATCCTAATATTTCATATTCTAATGTTCCGTTTAATTTCTGGCGAGTGTGGAAATCATATGTATTTATGCATTAATTTATTCTGAATTACTTTAGTAATTTGGCGAATTATGCGGCAAATCATAGTTTTGCTCATTGGACACAAAAAGTCTTGGCCTATATCTCGCAGAAAACTGCCGGTCGCATAAAAATGTAGCACTGCACAAAGTCGCAACGAATTCGGAATAAACGTTCTCCTTATTCCCTTATATAAAAAAGGAGAGATCTCATTAAGCAAATGACTTGCTGCTTCTTTGGAAAGTCTGAAGATCTCCACGAATCGAGATTCAGGAATTTGAAAAGGATCTGAAGAATCTCTTAACTGCCTTCGCCGGATTCTCAGCATATTACGCCTATTATATTCAACTGCATACAAATAAAGCAATATTCCATCCATCCTTCTTCAAAATTTACAAAATTCCATCCTTCTTCAAAACGATATCATAAAATTGATTAAATTCGATGATTCTTAATTAATATTAAGATATTTTGTCAGACAAATTTAAAATTCGATAAACAAATACGAATTGAATACTGTATGATAGAAAACCGGTTAAAGAACAATCATAAATTATAAAGTTGTAAAATACTCTCCTTCATCTAATGCAAATATTACAATTTTTTCTAGAAATAAATAAAAAGATAATTAGAATAAGTTGGATAGAGGAGGAAAATTACCATTTCTAAAATAAAAAAATTATCATCGCCATACTAAAAATGGTTTCTTACAAATAAAAGTTTTCAAAATGGAAATTATCTTATTGATCTTAAAAATTTTGTTTTTTAAACTATAAAATTTATTTTTCAAGTTGATAGTTGTTTCATATTCCATTTGTTTCTTTTCGATTAATATGTCATTACCAAATCGTAACAGCCTTTTTTTCGATTTGTTGTTACAGAAACAGTAAACATTTCATAAACGAAAACTTTCAATCGAATCGAAATGACGTCACGGGAATCGAAAAACTTTTCGATTCAGTTACAGAAACGAGCTACAGTCCGGTCAATATCAAGGGACACAAGTGTCAGAGACAACGAGATAGAAAACTCTTTTCCCGAAAAAAATGTGTAAAAAATGACAAAATTTTACACGATCGAAACTCACGTACAGGGATTATGTATATGGATGCGTAGTTCACCAAAATAATGTCACGTATGACATTTCATGAAAATATGTAAACTACAGTTCGCTTCGGCAGCTCGATTTGAAGACACGTTTTGTGCACTATTTTGAAGTGAAAATAATAAGAAAAAGAGTCGCGAACAAGAATTTAAATTCGATAAGTTCTATAGACAAAGTTTAAGTAAAAGAAAATATTAATACGTAAAAGTAGAACATAACACGGGCTTCAACCAGAATTCGGATGAGCTGGCCAACACCACTGGTGTCTTATTTTCATGTCACCACAAATCCCAAAAACATCCCAAAATAGAATAAAGAGCTGATGAATATTTTGGAATCCTGTAGGAACGAACAGCAAGAAAGAGTTGAGGACGATGTTGACATTACTCCAGATGAACTCAATATTGCCATGAATAATGGCAGTAACTTGTCCTTCAGTGAACAGCAAAATCAAATACTAAGCGCGGATATTTTTGAGACCGAAAATGTAGAAATCGAGCCGTTGCGAACGTTGTATTTGCAATCAAGATACTATAAAGCAGCCCACACAGAATAGAAATAATCAAATGAAAGACTCGCCACTTAATTCGAAAAGGAAATTGAAACGGGCGCGCCCAACAAATTATTCAGTTCACAAGAATTCAGTCATCAAAGTAAAATCAGGCTCCATACTTTTTAAAATTTACGGTAAATCTATTAAATATTTCATTTTTCGTCGTAATAGATTAATATATTCAATTCTTTCAGAATTTTCAGATTTTCATTGATTTTAGTGCGCGAATGATCTAAACTTTCCTCTAGTTCTAACCAATTCAGAACGCTAAACAATTTATAGTAACTCACCAGGGATTATAATAATGTCACCTACCATACCGGAAACAATGTTCATAGAAGAAAGTTATCAAGATAGCACCTGCATAGAATCAATGCCTCTCCTGCATGAAGTTCTCAAAAATGGCAATGAGACTAAATAATTTAAAACGTATAGAAAGCGTGAAGTAATACAAAAAAGTAAAAACAATATAATGGTCGAATTCTAATTAATTTTGAATATTTTTCTTTCTATAAAAGAAGGAGCAAAGAAGTGAAGAGAAAACACGCAAAAAAAAAACAACGGAGGAAACAGTATCAAAAATGGAAGTAGCCGAAAGGAATTTATTTGATGAGAGCAGTAGTAGTGAAACGGATTTCCTATAGTAAACAAATGAAAACATAAAATTTCCATCAGAGGGCTGTGTGCACTTCCACGCCACCCAAGAGGTATGCCCTATGCCCACCCTAGTAGGCCTATAACACCCATATACAAATATACAATGCACACTTATTTTATTAGATATACATAACAAATTGTTAGGAAATTAAAATTGTAGAATGATATGTAAACCATTTCACAAACGTTAATATATATGATATTTAAAATTATTGTTATGATGTTACATTTTATGAATGTTAATAGATGTTGGTGATAATTTATGATATAATGTTGTATAGTTAGTTAAATAAATTTAGTTAAGCACAGTTAAAGAGAGTTAAAACGAAGCAAATATAAAAAGTGCATTCACAAATATAATATACATATATAATATAATATACACCAAATATATAGAAAACTAGATAGGCACATATTCACTCACTTTATATCATGTTTCCAATTGGAGCGGTTTACAATTGGAGCAGTTGGAATCTTACAACTAGATAAAACCAATGACCACTATTCTTACCGTTTTCCATCAGTGGCTGCGTCTGGAAACTTGTGTAAGTGCAGATTGTTGAAAATGCAAAGGTGGCAACACTTATATTTCATTGTATCACTCTCTGTATAACTTTACTAATAAACAGACGTGAAAAGTTCAGTTCCGTTTTTCTTTCTAGTTCTTAGTGAACAAGTAAACGATTAACCGCTTCAACAGGTTATGGGCCCAGGTACCCTTTGTAAAGAGACATAATGACATCAATTTGTAATATTGATAAACTGGATGACTCTAATTATGGAGCATGGTCCTTACAAATGCGAAGTGTCCTGATACACGGTGGGCTCTGGAACGTAGCCAATGGAACCGTTAAAAAGCCGGAAGATGCTACACACCAGGAGACTTGGATAACCAACGACGAAAAGGCGTTGGCAACAATAATATTAGGTGTTAAATCATCGCAACTAAACCATTTGAGACACTGCACGTCATCGCACGAAGCCTGGGAAAAAATTAGGGAACTGTACCGGCCACATGGACCTGCTCGAAAAGTGACGCTTTACAAGCAGTTGTTGCATTTAAATATGCCAGAAGGTGAAGATATCTCAAAACATATTAGTAAATTTATGGATATCATTGAGAAGCTTGGAGAAATTAATCTTTCAATGGCAGAAGAGCAACTGGTAATTATATTGCTATCGAGTTTACCGAAATCCTTTGACAATTTCGTTGTTGCCATGGAAACACGGGATGAGCTTCCATCTCTGTCTTCATTAAAATTGAAGCTGGTCGAAGAAGGAGAAAGGAGAAGCAGTATATCAAATAACAGCCAGCAACAAGCGTTTGTCGCACAAAAGAAAAAGCAAAGCAACAAAAATAACGGCCGATGCTACAATTGTGGTAAGAAGGGGCATTTTGCAGCAAAATGTAGAGAGAAACCAAGAAGACCAGAAGAATTCAAGGAGAATGGCAACAATCAACATCAAGCTTTCACACTTTTCGGTACAGCCGTTCATACGCTCTCTCGCTTCGATTGGTGTGTTGACAGCGGCGCAACCTGCCATATGTGCTGTATAAACGAAATGTTTGAAACACTGGAAGAGAGCAGCGAAGTTATAGAAGTAGCTGGAAGTAAATTCATAAACGCTATTGGTAAAGGAAATGTCAAGATAAGAACAAAAAACGAAACCATTGTGCTGAAAGATGTGCTGTTTGTGCCTGAACTGCAAGGAAACTTTATTTCTGTAAATAAAGCGGTAAGAAATGGATTGTCCGTAAAATTTGATAATAAAAGTGCAAAAATTATAAACAAAGACGGAAAAGTGATACTCAGTGCAGAGAAAAATCAGAATTTATTTGTTTTAAAACACGAATCGAACTTTTGTTTTAACCTGAGTGAAACGTTTAAGTGGCATTGTCGATATGGTCACCTAAATAACAAAAGTATTTTGCATCTCGCTAATAAAGATATGGTGAATGGACTAAAGTTTGTTAATCGTCCTATCAACTGCAACATTTGTGCAAAAGCCAAAATAAATATAAAACCATTTCCAAGTGTATCAGAAAGCCGATCTTTAGTACCGCTAGAATTAATACATTCCGATGTGTGCGGTCCAATGAATAAATTGTCAATTGGTGGATCCAAATACTTTATAACATTTATTGATGACGCCACAAGAATGGTATTTGTGTATTTCATGAAAACGAAAGATGAGGTCTACGAAAAGTTTATTCAATTCAAGCCCATGGCAGAGTGTCGCACTGGCAACCGAATAAAGACTATTCGCAGCGACAATGGCGGTGAGTACATAAATGCTCACTTAGATTTATTTTTAGAGGAAAATGGAATCCAAAGGCAGTTAACAGTGCCATACACGCCGCAGCAAAACGGTGTCGCCGAGAGGTTCAACAGAACTCTCGTAGAAATGGCGAGGAGTATGTTACTACACGCTAATCTTGAAGAATCGTTTTGGGCTGAAGCAGTTGCAACAGCTGCATACATTCGCAACAGGTCTCCGACTCGCGCAGTTGAGGGAAAAACTCCATACGAATTGTGGATGGGCAAAAAGCCAACTGTGCAACATTTTCGAGTTTTCGGATCATCCGCTGTAGGACTGGATAAACGGCAGACTGGTAAATTCGTAGCAAAAGGCAAAGATTATATAATGGTGGGTTACTCGACAACGGCCAAAGCATACAGGCTATACGATCCGGATTTATGCTGTATTGTGGAGAAAAGAGACGTAATTTTTGATGAGAATTGCTTCGGAAAAATTTTAAGCAATGCAGATCTTGACAACAGGCAGTTTTTTGATTACTCTACAATAGTTCAGAACTCAAGAGAGGACGATAACGTTCAAGAAGGAGAGCCAGCAAATTATTCCAGTAGTGCCTCGGATGACTTTTTGGACGCACGCACCGATGAAGAGAATCTAGAGGATCCTGAAGAAGAAAATGAAGTTCGGATTGGGCGCGGCAGGCCAAAACTCATTCGCACAGGTAGACCAGGTCGACCACGGAAAGAATATAATACGTTGAACTTATTAAATAATCAAGAAGACGTGGATGTACCGACATGCGTACAACAAGCTCTTAGCTGTGATTTTGGTGATAAATGGAAGCTGTCAATGCAAACTGAGTATGAAGCATTGAAAAAGAACAATACATTTACTTTGGTCAATTTACCCAAAGGTCACAAGCCCATCGGATGCAAATGGGTGTTCGCGCTAAAACGTGATAAGGAAGGAAAAATCGAACGCTTTAAATCGCGACTGGTGGCTAAGGGTTGCAGCCAACAATTTGGTATCAACTATACAGAGACCTTTTCACCTGTAGTTAGGTACGCGACAATAAGGATGATAATGGCTTTGTCTGCAGAGCATCAGCTATTTATACATCAGATGGACGTCTCAACAGCATACCTGAATAGCACATTAAATGACGAAGTGTATATGAAGCAGCCAGAAAATTTCAAGGATCCACAGTTTCCAGACAAAGTTCTGAAGTTAAACAAATCAATTTATGGATTGAAGCAATCTGGCCGCGAGTGGAACACCCAGCTGGATGCAGTGCTTAAAAATATTGGTTTGGTGCCAAGTAAAAGTGAGCCATGCTTATACAAAAGCAAAGATGTCATACTTGCCGTATATGTAGATGACCTAATAATAGCAAGCAGCAACAAAGGATCTCTGAATAAAGTCAAAATGCAGATCGCAAGCAACTTCGAGATGATAGACAAGGGTCCCCTGCATCACATCTTAGGAATGGAAGTGGACCGAGTCGGCGAAACAGGAGAAATAACTGTTTGTCAAGTGCAGTATATTGAAAACATGTTGAGGCAGTACAATATGGAATATTGTCGATCAGTGTCTACACCACTGGATCCTGGTTATCAAGCAACCCGAACCAACGATGTAGAAGTTGACTGCAAAAATTACCAAGCACTCATAGGAACCTTAATGTATTTGGCAATCGCCACTCGTCCTGACATTCTGCATAGTGTGTGCAAGCTATCGCAATTTAACACAAGACCAAGCCGCGAGCATGAGGCGCATACTAAACACATTCTCAGGTATTTAAATAAGACTAAAAATTTCAAAATGCATTATAGGAAGACTGGTGAGAAAGTTTATGGTTACGTCGATGCAGACTGGGGTGGTGATTCTGTGGACAGAAAGTCTTACACTGGCTACTGTTTTTTCCTCGCTGGAGCAGCATTTTCATGGGAATGCAAGAAACAAAGCAGCGTGGCATTGAGTAGCACCGAAGCGGAGTACGTTGCACTCTCGACAGCAGCGAAAGAAGCTTTATACTTAAAGAAGTTATTGACAGATCTGGAATTTTTAAGCGCAAGCGAAGCTATTATGATCAAGAGCGACAACATGAGTGCACAACAACTAGCAAGGAATCCCTTATACCATGCGCGCAGCAAACACATTGATATCAAATACCACCATGTGCGCGAAGTTGTGAAGAACAACAACATTGACATCAGCTATGTTTGTACAACTGAAATGGTAGCAGATATTTTTACCAAAAACCTCTGTAAAACTAAACATTGTAAATTCACTGAAATGCTAGGCCTTTATTAATTTATACTCTCTTGTAATGTAAATTCGAAATATGAATTGTTGAGAAGGAGTGTTGAAAATGCAAAGGTGGCAACACTTATATTTCATTGTATCACTCTCTGTATAATTTTACTAATAAACAGACGTGAAAAGTTCAGTTCCGTTTTTCTTTCTAGTTCTTAGTGAACAAGTAAACGATTAACCGCTTCAACACAGATCCCCGGAACACCCATCCTGGCAACATGTTCGCAAGTCCGGCATTCCTATTTTTTTGCTTAAATTTATTTAAATTTAAAATTTTTGTAAAATTATAAATATTATATAGTGTGGTGAAAAAAATTGTTTGAGAAATTATCACAGCGGTGCAAAATAAAATCATAAATAGAAATAAAACAGAATGAAATGGACAAAATGCAATTAAGTAAATGCAAACATTTTATGAGCATCCTTAATGTTCCAATTGAAATAATCTAATCTGAACATAAATAGTTTAGCTAAAACCCATGTTAATATAGCATAGAAATTATCGAAGCGTTTGAAATTTCAATCCAAAGTGGGTTCAAAGTTTTGTATGCAGTACCAAAAATTATGAAATTTGGTAAACTTGATAGTTCATCGATGTATAGGCAGCAATACTAATATATTATTTTATTAATATTTTTAATAATTAACAGAAAACCTGAATATAATACTTATTACTGAATACTGGCAGCACTGCTTTAATGCGAATACCCAAAATGGCCCATTAAGTAGTAAGCGCCGCACATGCTGGCAACACTAAAATCATCGAATTTATGGAAGAGGTGAAGAAATAATTAGGGTATGCCAATGCCACATGTGTTACACATTTGATTTTTCAAGAGTTTCTCTTGATGATAATAAATAAATAATTCCGTGTAGGTGTGGTTATTAATGTCAGCACCAGAAGCTCAAAAGTTATGTTAAATGAATTACGACGAAGAAAGGAACTTATTAATAATAATACAATTTTATTTGAAACTAAAAATAGTCATATTTGTGTATTGATATACTCATGTAAATTTTTTTATATTTTAAATGAACTAGGGCGGCTAACACTTGGCTTCAAAGTAATGGTAGCAGAGTCGTTAATAAATCAATGTGAAGAATTTTTCAAATAAATTATTTGATGTAATTTTATTTTTAGGTTATTTTTAGATTCTGGGGTCCAAAAATTGGCTTAAATGATTTGAGTATTATATTAACGAAGTCAATCGAATTTGTTATACATTAAAATATTTCATAAAATTGAGTTTAATTTATGTTTTTATATATATGAAATAAATACATTTATTTGTTTTATATAAATATTTCATACAAATAATTAGTTACCATAATTAGTTATTATAATAATTAGTTATTTTATAAAAATATTAGTTATAACAATTTATACAAATATTTTAGTTATCCAATAAATCATGCACATGTTGTCTACGCATCTTAAATCAAAAAAGTGTACATGAAATATAATTGAATTCTATAAACCAATAACTACGTTGGCATATCCAAACATAGCTAGTGAACTTATAAAATGGATTGCCATTCGGGGTCTGAAAAACGTGTAATGGCTGGGTCTTATGCTTGAATTTCTAAGAAAAAATCATTAGTCAGGGTCTTAAACATAAAATTTCCACGGAAGAAATTATGAGTCACGGTCTTAAACTCACGAACACTACCTTAAATCAGAGTTGTAGTTAGAGAAGTTTCCTATCTCGTTATCTCTGACAAGTGTCGCGCAACGGACAAATTCATTCGTTGATAGTCCATAGATAGACAGTTCATTTCGTCGTTTTGCTGGTGAAACAATAACAAATTTGACGTGTACAAATTCCGTCTGATTGTGGGTGTAATGCAGTCGTTCGAGTTTTCTTAATTCCAAACTATGAGCACATTTCCTGAAACATTACAGACTCAAAGTTCCTTCCCTGATCGGAGTGCAACTCAAATGGTATGCCAAGTCTTGTAACCCAATTCTGGACAAAGGCTTCCGCCAAAGTTTTTGCCCCTTGGTCTGGTAGGGTACACTTCTGCCCACTTATTGAAGTAATCCATTATCAGAGACAACGAGATAGGAAACTCTTTTCCCGAAAAAAATGTGTCGAAAAAATGACAAAATTTTACACGACCGAAACTCACGTACAGGAGTTGGGTGTATGGATACGTAGTTCACCAAAATAATGTCACGTATGACATTTCATGAAAATATTATGTAAACAATTTATTGTGTTAGAATTTTTTCATTATCTAGGGCCAATAGCATTCAATGAAAAGACGGAGGATGGACTCGATAAACGACAATATTTTAATTGCTTTAGATACGATAAAGGAAACGTATATTTGTAATCTAGTTAAGATTTCAGCGTGCCATTAGAACACTATCCCCACTTGCAGCCTTAAAAAGTAGTATTAAAGCAAAGGATAACGAAATACAAGACCTTGGACTGCATAATAAAGAGCTGATGAATATTTTGGAATCCTGTAGGAAGGAACAGCAAGAAAGAGTTGAGGATGATGTTAAGATTACTCCAGATGATCTCAGTATAGCCATAAATAATGGCAGTAACTCGTCCTAAGGTGATGGCAAAAAACAAAATCAAATACTGATATTATTTATTTTTGAGACCGAAAATGTAGGAATCGAGCCGTTGCGAAGTTTTAGGAAACCTAGAAAGAAAACGCGCAAAGAACCAGTTGATGCTGAGAAGATTGAACCAAAAATGGATTTAGTAGAAAGTACTGGAAATAAATGGTTACAAAAGGAAATGCACGATAACAGCAAGGAACAATTTTTGTGAGCGCTGGAGGGCGAAAAATTAATTTGCAACCAAGATAGTATAAAGCACCCTACACAAAATAGAAATAATCAAATGAAAGACTTGCCACTTAATTCGAAAAAGTAATTGAAACAGGCGCGCCTAACAAATTATTCAATTCACAAGAACTCAGGCATCAAAGAAAAATCAGGCTCCATACTTTTTAAAATTTACTGCAATTCTATTAAATATTTCATTTTAGCACACTTTCTCGAACTTTTTAAAAGAACTGCCATCGTTGCAACCCGAGGCCACGAATTTATACAGTACTTCATTAACAAGCTTTACATGTTCAATGATGCAACCTATCAATATAATCTAAAAAATGCCTTTTTATAACATTCCTTTAGAAAAAGCAACAAACTGGCTGTAGAAGAAAATAAAGAACAAGCACATCAAGCGCTTGAAGATTCCGAATCAGAATTGTTTGATTTCACAGAGAAAGGTTTAAAAAAAACATTCTAACGCAAACCTTGAAGTGCCATCTACAACGGTCTTATCACCAATTCAGAACGCTAAACAATTTTTTAGTAACTCACCAAGCATTATAATAATGTCACCTCCCAACCGGAAACAGTGTTCATAGAAGAAAGTTATCAGGATAGTACCTGCATAGAATCAATGCCTCTCCTGCATGAAGTTTTCAAAAATGGCAATGAGACTACAAATAATTCAAAACGTATAGAAAGCGCGAAGTAATCCAAAAAGTAAAAGCAGTATAATGGTCGAACTCTAATTAATTTTGAATATTTTCCTTTCTAGAACTGACAACTGCAAAAATGAGCAAAATTGTCAATTACTAAAGATACCAATTTAGTTGGAAATTTAGCTGGAATCCACCAATTTCATTGCTCATGGAAATCCTACTAGTGAGATAAAGAAGGAGCAAAGAAGTGAAGAGAAAACAGAAGAAAAAAAGACAACGGACGAAACAGTATCGAAAATGGAAGTAGCCGAAAGAAATTTATTTGATGAGAGCAGTAGTACTGAAACGGAAGATTTTATGCCGCAACCAATTTTAGTTAAAAAATAAAAAGGAGTTGGACGAGAAAGGTTAAAGCCTCAAGATGACAAAGGAAGTAATGCGGGCTTAAAGAGAGATTTATTTAATATATTTCCAGAATATGATATACTTCCCACTCCTGACGGCTTTTGGGATCTCCTTGGATCCCCTTGACTTGGACGATACGCGTAATCAAACACTAATCGATACACGCTTTGAGAGGAAACAACTGTTGAAACGATTAGATTAGAGACCTGCTTGTGTTCGTCCTTTGGATAGAGAATTAGTAGCTAAATTTTAGTGAATAATTTTCGTAATTGAATTTAATTTCTTTTTGAAAGATCAAGTGCTTTTATATATTTACTTTTAATCATTTAATAATAAAATTCTAAATAGCATTTAAATGTATGTACGTCAATTCTCTTACAGATTGGCAGGCTTGCTTGTTCAATTCCAATAGCGGTGAAGAGAGCTTTAAAGCTTTCAGCGCCTTTAGAATTGGAATTATTAAATATATTCTGAAGAATTTAAAAGAGTACTCGCATAAAACCAAAGACCACTATTCTTACCGTTTTCCATCAGTGGCTGCGTCTGGAAACTTGTGCAAGTGCAGGTCTTTGAACACCCATCCTGGCAGCATGTTCGCAAGTCCGGCGTTCTTATTTTTTGCTTAAATTTATTTAAATATAAAATTTTTGTAAAATTACAAATATTTTGGTGTGTGGTGAAAAAATTGTTTGAGAAATTATCACAGCGGTGAAAAATAAATTCATAAATGGAACTAAAACAGAATGAAATGGATAAAATGCACTTAAATAAATGCAAAAATTTTTTGAGCATCCTTATTGTCCCAATTGAAATAATCTAATCTGAAAATAAATGGTTTAGCAAAAAACCATATAATATAGCATATAATATAGCATATAATATAATATAATATAGCATAGAAATTATCGAAGCGTTTGAAATTTCAATCCAAAATGGATTCAAATTTTTGTATGCAGTACCTAAAATTATGAAATTTGGTGAACTTGATAGTTGTTCGATGCACACGCAGCAATACTAATATATTATTTTATTAACATTTTTAATAATTACAAAAAACTTGAATATAATACTTATTACTGAATACTGGCAACACCCATTTAATGCGAATACCCAAAATGGCCCATTAAGTAGTAAGCGCCGCAAATGCTGGCAACACTAAAATCATCGAATTTATGGGAGAGGTGAAAAAATAATTAGGGTATGCCAATGCCACATGTTTTACACATTTGATTTTTCAAGAGTTTCTCTTGATGATAATAAATAAATAATTCCGCGTAGGTGTGGTTATTAATGTCAGCACGAGAAGCTCAAAAGTTATATTAAATGATTTACAACGAAGAAAGGAACTTATTAATAATAATACAATTTTATTTGAAACTAAAAATAGTCATATTTGTGTATTGATATACTCAAGTAAAATCTTTTATATCTTACATGAACTAGTGCGGCTAACACTTGGCTTCAAAGTAATGGTAGCAGAGTCCTTAATAAATCAATGTGAAGAATTTTTTCAAATAAATTATTTGATGTAATTTAATTTTTAGGTTATTTTTAGATTCTGGGGTCCAAAAATTGGCTTAAATGATTTGAGTATTATATTAACGAAGTCAATCGAATTTGTTATACATTAAAATATTTCATAAAATTGGGTTTAATTTATGTTTTTATATATATGAAATAAATACATTTATTTGTTTTATATAAATATTTCATACAAATAATTAGTTACCATAATTAGTTATTATAATAATTAGTTATTTTATAAAAAATATTAGTTATAACAATTTATACAAATATTTTAGTTATCCAATAAATCATGCACATGTTGTCTACTCATCTTAAATCAAAAAAGTGTACATGAAATATAATTGAATTCTATAAACCAATAACTACGTTGGCATATCCAAACATAGCTAGTGAACTTATAAAATGGATTGCCATTCGGGGTCTGAAAAAGGTGTAATGGCCGGGTCTTATGCTTGAATTTCTAAGAAAAAATCATTAGTCAGGGTCTTAAACATAAAATTTCCACGGAAGAAATCATGAGTCACGGTCTTAAACTCACGAACACTACCTTAAATCAGAGTTGTAGTTAGAGAAGTTTCCTATCTCGTTATCTCTGACAAGTGTCGCGCAACGGACAAATTCATTCGTTGATAGTCCATAGATAGACAGTTCATTTCGTCGTTTTGCTGGTGAAACAATAACAAATTTGACGTGTACAAATTCCGTCTGATTGTGGGTGTAATGCAGTCGTTCGAGTTTTCTTAATTCCAAACTATGAGCACATTTCCTGAAACATTACAGACTCAAAGTTCCTTCCCTGATCGGAGTGCAACTCAAATGGTATGCCAAGTCTTGTAACAAAATTCTGGACAAAGGCTTCCGCCAAAGTTTTTGCCTCTTGGTCTGGTAGGGTACACTTCTGCCCACTTATTGAAGTAATCCATTATCAGAGACAACGAGATAGGAAACTCTTTTCCCGAAAAAAAATGTGTCGAAAAAATGACAAAATTTTACACGACCGAAACTCACGTACAGGAGTTGGGTGTATGGATACGTAGTTCACCAAAATAATGTCACGTATGACATTTCATGAAAATATTATGTAAACAATTTATTGTGTTAGAATTTTTTCATTATCTAGGGCCAATAGCATTCAATGAAAAGACGGAGGATGGACTCGATAAACGACAATATTTTAATTGCTTTAGATACGATAAAGGAAACGTATATTTGTAATCTAGTTAAGATTTCAGCGTGCCATTAGAACACTATCCCCACTTGCAGCCTTAAAAAGTAGTATTAAAGCAAAGGATAACGAAATACAAGACCTTGGACTGCATAATAAAGAGCTGATGAATATTTTGGAATCCTGTAGGAAGGAACAGCAAGAAAGAGTTGAGGATGATGTTAAGATTACTCCAGATGATCTCAGTATAGCCATAAATAATGGCAGTAACTCGTCCTAAGGTGATGGCAAAAAACAAAATCAAATACTGATATTATTTATTTTTGAGACCGAAAATGTAGGAATCGAGCCGTTGCGAAGTTTTAGGAAACCTAGAAAGAAAACGCGCAAAGAACCAGTTGATGCTGAGAAGATTGAACCAAAAATGGGTTTAGTAGAAAGTACTGGAAATAAATGGTTACAAAAGGAAATGCACGATAACAGCAAGGAACAATTTTTGGGAGCGCTGGAGGGCGAAAAATTAATTTGCAACCAAGATAGTATAAAGCACCCTACACAAAATAGAAATAATCAAATGAAAGACTTGCCACTTAAATCGAAAAAGTAATTGAAACAGGCGCGCCTAACAAATTATTCAATTCACAAGAACTCAGGCATCAAAGAAAAATCAGGCTCCATACTTTTTAAAATTTACTGCAATTCTATTAAATATTTCATTTTAGCACACTTTCTCGAACTTTTTAAAAGAACTGCCATCGTTGCAACCCGAGGCCACGAATTTATACAGTACTTCATTAACAAGCTTTACATGTTCAATGATGCAACCTATCGATATAATCTAAAAAATGCCTTTTTATAACATTCCTTTAGAAAAAGCAACAAACTGGCTGTAGAAGAAAATAAAGAACAAGCACATCAAGCGCTTGAAGATTCCGAATCAGAATTGTTTGATTTCACAGAGAAAGGTTTAAAAAAAAACATTCTAACGCAAACCTTGAAGTGCCATCTACAACGGTCTTATCACCAATTCAGAACGCTAAACAATTTTTAAGTAACTCACCAAGCATTATAATAATGTCACCTCCCAACCGGAAACAGTGTTCATAGAAGAAAGTTATCAGGATAGTACCTGCATAGAATCAATGCCTCTTCTGCATGAAGTTTTCAAAAATGGCAATGAGACTTCAAATAATTCAAAACGTATAGAAAGCGCGAAGTAATCCAAAAAGTAAAAGCAGTATAATGGTCGAATTCTAATTAATTTTGAATATTTTCCTTTCTAGAACTGACAACTGCAAAAATGAGCAAAATTGTCAATTACTAAAGATACCAATTTAGTTGGAAATTTAGCTGGAATCCACCAATTTCATTGCTCATGGAAATCCTACTAGTGAGATAAAGAAGGAGCAAAGAAGTGAAGAGAAAACAGAAGAAAAAAAGACAACGGACGAAACAGTATCGAAAATGGAAGTAGCCGAAAGAAATTTATTTGATGAGAGCAGTAGTACTGAAACGGAAGATTTTATGCCGCAACCAATTTTAGTTAAAAAATAAAAAGGAGTTGGACGAGAAAGGTTAAAGCCTCAAGATGACAAAGGAAGTAATGCGGGCTTAAAGAGAGATTTATTTAATATATTTCCAGAATATGATATACTTCCCACTCCTGACGGCTTTTGGGATCTCCTTGGATCCCCTTGACTTGGACGATACGCGTAATCAAACACTAATCGATACACGCTTTGAGAGGAAACAACTGTTGAAACGATTAGATTAGAGACCTGCTTGTGTTCGTCCTTTGGATAGAGAATTAGTAGCTAAATTTTAGTGAATAATTTTCGTAATTGAATTTAATTTCTTTTTGAAAGATCAAGTGCTTTTATATATTTACTTTTAATCATTTAATAATAAAATTCTAAATAGCATTTAAATGTATGTACGTCAATTCTCTTACAGATTGGCAGGCCTTGCTTGTTCAATTCCAATAGCGGTGAAGAGAGCTTTAAAGCTTTCAGCGCCTTTAGAATTGGAATTATTAAATATATTCTGAAGAATTTAAAAGAGTACTCGCATAAAACCAAAGACCACTATTCTTACCGTTTTCCATCAGTGGCTGCGTCTGGAAACTTGTGCAAGTGCAGGTCTTTGAACACCCATCCTGGCAGCATGTTCGCAAGTCCGGCGTTCTTATTTTTTGCTTAAATTTATTTAAATATAAAAT
>CAWZZZ010000116.1:2500-52500 GCA_963966595.1 Physocephala rufipes
TATGCAACATTATATCATAAATTATCACCAACATCCATTAACATTCATAAAATGTAACATCGTAACAATCATTTTAAATTTCATATATATTAACGTTTGTGAAATGTTTTACATATCATTGTACAATTTTAATTTCCTTACAATTTGTTACGTATATCTAATAAGTGTACATTGTATATTTGTAAATACATTAAATAAGTGTGCATTGTATATTTGTATATGGGTGTTATAGGCCTACTGGGGAACCGGACATCCAAAAAAAAACCGGTAACGCGCCAATGTGGAAACATCCTCTGATGGAAAACAGCCCTCTGATGGAAATTTTATGTTTTCATTTGTTTACTATAGGAAATCCGTATCACTACTACTGCTCTCATCAAATAAATTCCTTTCGGCTACTTCCATTTTTGATACTGTTTCCTCCGTTGTCTTTTTTGCGTCTGTTTTCTTTTCACTTCTTTGCTCCTTCTTTTCTAGAAAGGAAAATATTCAAAATTAATTAGAATTCGATCATTATATTGTTTTTACTTTTTGGATTACTTAGCGCTTATACGTTTTAAATTATTTAGTCTCATTGCCATTCTTGAGGACTTCATGCAGGAGCGGCATTGATTCTTTCCTTCCAGCGCTCTCAAAAATGTTTCTCTGCTGTTTTCGTGGATTTCTTTTTGCAGCCATTTACTTCCGGTGCTTTTTACTAAACCCATTTTTGGTTCAATATTCTCAGCATCAGGTGAATTTAACGCGTTTTCTTCCTAGGTTTCCTAAACAACGTTCGCAACGGCTCGATTTCTACATTTTCGGTCTCAAAAATATCCGCGCATAGTATTTGATTTTGCTGTTTGCCATCACCGAAGGACGAGTTATGGCAATATTGAGTTCATCCGGAGTAATGTCAACATCGTCCTCAACTCAAAATTGACAAATTGTCAATACAAATTGTCATAAACCATACAAAATGATATAAAACGTACATCTTTATAAACATTTTTAATGCCTTTTTATTGTTCACCTTTCAGTTTTACCCAAAAAATTAAACATTTTATTTTTACTACTATTTTTTCCCATTAATTAATTTTTTAACCAAATAATATATACATACCATACTTAATTCAGTCCAAGTTTCAAAACAGTACCTTCTGAGCTTTCTGAGCGAATTTTTTCACCAAAATTGCTCCATTAATTTACGAGAAAATTCGTTTTGAAAACTTCTATGTTGTAATAATAACGCCTTATTTTGCACTTTAATGCCTCCCAATTTTTCACATTTGTAAAATCGTGATTTAAGCAACCATGGTTGCGTTCAAGCATTGGTCCTTCTCATTCACATAACTTTTCAGGCTTGTTTGCACTCAAAATGCTTGTCTGGTACACTATTCTGGTACATTATTCTGGTACATTAATCTGTTACATTAATTTTTATGAAAATACCATATATGAATACTTTTTATGCAAACAATATTATATTTTCCTTAGTGTTTTACGTGCTGAGTGTTTTAATCCTTGCCGCGGCCGAAGGCCACCATATATGAACACTTTTTATACAAACAGTACTATATTTGCCTTAGCGTTTTACGTGCTGAGGGTTTTAATCCTTGCGCGCCCAACGGCCACCATATATGAACACTTCTTATGCAAACAATATTATATTTATCTTAGTAGTTTATGTGGTGAGGGTTTTAATCCTTGCAGCGACCGATGGCCGCCATATATGAACACATTTTATGCAAACAATAATATATTTGCCTTAGTACTTAACGTGCTGAGGGTATAGGCACTTATGGATATTTTCAAGAAAACATAAATTTTTTTTGTTAAACTTGTTAAACTTGTTTGTCTTTATTAGAACTAAACATTATGTTTTATAGTTCATGAATAATTTAAATACAAAATTCAATAGTTCAGTAGTTCAAGTAAATACAAATTCAGTAGTCAAATAGTTTAAATACAAAATAGTTTAAATACAAAATTGGAGAAAATTAACACAATACAAAGACAAAAATAGATTAAATATTTGATAAGAAATTCAAAATATTCCGTTTTGTTACAGCAAAAGAATCACAAAAATTAATAAGAGAATACACCGTATTAAAGTCCAAACAGGCATTCCGAAGAGGTTCGAATTGTAGGTATGATGATGTACTGAAAGTCAGCTGAAGCGGCTCATATCGTCTAGATGAGCGGCGAGGAACGGTAAGATGAATGTTTGATAGCAAATGAGGAGAATCAGTTGCACCAGATAAGCAACTCAGGATGAAAATAGCATTAAACATTTTCCTGCGATCAAAAAGTGTTGGTAGGTTAATTAATTTCAGCCGGGATTCATATGGTGGTAAATGAACTGATTCATCCCAGCGGAGGTGACGAAGGCAGAAAAGTAAAAACTGTTTCTGAATTGATTCAATTTGAGAAATATAACAGCTGTAATAAGGATTCTAAACTGGCGATGCATACTCCAAGATTGGCCTCACCAGCGAGGTGTACAATAATTTCGTTACATAGGGATCATCAAATTCCTTCGCCCATCTTTTAATACAGCCTAAAATACCGTTAGCTCTGATAGATATGCCATTAATATGAGTATGAAAGCGCAGTTTCCGATCCAAAACAACTCCAAGATCGTTTATAGAATCAACAACTTCCAATTTATGAGATCCAATAGAGTAATTCAGCAATGCAGGTTTCAAGACGCGAGCGAAAGCAATTTGCTTACACTTCTTCAAATTTAAATTCATACAGTTTAATCTGCACCAATCAGTTAATGAGTCCAAATCAGCTTGAAGTAGCAAAGCATCACACTCTGTTTTGTAAGATAAGAACAGTTTAACATCATCCGCAAACATGAGAATATTCCCATTACTGATAGAAGTTGGGAGATCATTTATGAAAATGAGGAATAATAATGGACCCAAATGACTCCCCTGCGGAACTCCAGAAGGTACCGAAAATTCTTTAGATATGGCATTGTTAAACACAACCATTTGAGAACGATCACTGAGATACGATTGGATCCAACGCAGCAAAGATTCAGGAAAACCAAATAGTTTAAGTTTTAAATTTAGAAGTTTGTGATTAACTACATCAAACGCCTTGCTGAAGTCCATATAAATAACATCCGTCCACATAGAATATTTAAAATTGTTTATTGTGTGAGACACAAATTCAAGTAGATTTGTAGTAGTAGATTTCCCAACTCGAAAACCATGCTGAACAGGTGATATTGAAGAATTCACAGAAAAAGATATTTGATCGGTAATTATCTTCTCAAAAATTTAGGAAGTGCACTAAGCTTAGCGATGCCACGATAGTTATTTATCATATGCTTACTTCCAGACTTATGCAAAGGAATAATAAATGATGCCTTCCAACTGTGCGGAAAATAGCCAGAGCGTAACGAATAACTAAATAACATTTCAACAGGTTTTACTAACACGTCAGCGCAGTTTTTCAGGATACAGGATGGAATATTGTCCGGACCAGGATTAAAGGTGCTCTTGATGTCATTCAAAGAGTTAAGAATAAGATCTTCATTTAAAATTGGCTGGGCAATAGAACCAGATGTAATACTGTAAGGGTAAGAATCCGAGACGTAGCTAGATGAAGAATATGTAGATTTAAAAAAGTCAGCAAAGAGGTCACAAATCGTTGCAGGATCATCCGTCTCAATATCTCGAAACTTCATAAATGTTGGAAGAACATCACTCTTAGTATTAACAAACCTCCAAAATGATTTAAGATCACGTCGAAGATTATGTTTCACCTTTAAGATATAACTTTGGTAAGCATGTTTACATAAGCGATGATATCTGTTCCTTGAAGATAAATAATTTAAGAGACTTAAAGTTGAACGCGATCGACAAAACATTTTATAGCTCTTTGCTTTCATATTTCTCAAAATGCGTAGCTCTTTAGAAAACCAGGAAGGATATGAAGATGATCGAACTATCCTCAATGGAACCGATGATTTAAAAGCTGTCAATAACGCATTATTAAAAGTTTCGACTGCCAAATCTAAAGAAGCAGATGAAAGAGTATCCACATGCAGAAGAGAGCACCAATCAATGAGAAATAACTCATTCCTTAATCTTGAATAATTAGTGAGTTTAAAACAAAACTTCTTTGTTAACCTCTTATTAGCTTTTTGGAACCGAAACGGTTGACAAGGTAACGTTAAACTAATTTTCAGAGTTGGATGATGCATGTCCTCTGGTAACGCAAGAGCCGCGCAGCGCGATAAATCAAAGATGTATCTATCATCAATAAAAACCAGATCTAACAGGCGATTGTTCCCATTCCGGACATTATTAATTTGAAATAGACCAATGGAAAATAGATCATTCAGGAAACTGAAATATGATTCATGTTCAGATGATGGTAAAAAAAGAGCATTTTCGTCGTCACTTGAAATCCAATTAATATGAGGCAGATTAAAATCACCAAGAAGAATAAGTCTATCAAAAGGTGAAATACCCCTTAACACAGTAGCAATACATTTAGCATGTGATGTATAGATAATCTCATCAGCATTTGGCGGAATGTAAGAACAGCATATGTAGATGCAGAAATTAGCAAGTCTAACACAAACACAGCAGAATTCAATATCTGAGGCATCATCCAGGAAAACTTCCCGCGAAAAGTAATTAGAAGTAACAGCTATCAATACACCACCACCTCTACTTAGATTAGTTAAAAGTCTACTTCGATCCATTCGATAGACAATATAAGTGTTTGAAAACAATTCAGAGCTCAAAACATCCTGTTTAAGCCATGTTTCTGTGAACACAATAATATTATACCCAGGATCAATGGTTTTTAATAAAATGTCATTCAGCTTGGTATTGATTCCTCTGACATTTTGATAGAGAATGACAAAGGAATGCGCGTTTAGTTTTTTGAGACAGCACGCTGAGAAGTGGCAGCAGCATTTCCATGAGTTGATTTTGGTCTAAAAACATACTCATGTACAACAGCGTTTAGTGGCCAGAAATCAGGATTCAATACTCGATCTAATAAATGATTAGGTACATGAATATTAAACGATGAATATGATCTTTTAGTCCTGAAATTATATTTTTTTGCAGATATGCTTGAATCCGTCAATCTCAACTGCGAAAAAATGTGCTCTCTAATATCATCCGGAGTTGTATCTGGAGCAAATCGGGAAACAAATACAGTCTTTTTTTGTTGAACCACAACAAGTTTTTTCGAAGCTAAGTTTGGCAAAGCAGCAGCAGCAGCAAAACTATCAGAGATAGCAGTATTCACCACATCACCAACAATATTGGCGCCAATAATGGCAGGAGATTTGACAAGAGGCTTTTTAGGTATAGCACCTTTGCCAGTAGTTCCAACGGCAGCCAAAGGTAATTCAGCAACAGCAGAAATTAGGGCGCCACCGGGTGCGCGATGTTCCACAACAAGATTTTTAGAAACCGTATTTGAGGAATTAATCGCGAAGGTTGAAGATGGAACTGCTTTAGATGAAGTAGTCTTCGAAGAAGTTTGAACCGAATCCGCAACATTATTAACATTGGAATCCATCTCAATTTCACTATCAGCTGGGCTGTGTAAATTTATAAGCGCTGGTGAGTTTGAAGACGGTCGCGTGGGCACCCTCAAAACATTTCGCGAATTGTCACCATTTTTTTGCGGTCGCTTACGCTTTGGTGAGGTATCGTCAAGCAATTTGAATTCATTAAAAAAGTTCTCAAAGTTGTTTAGTTTCCCTAGCAGAGCAAATAGGTCGCGATTTACTTTGCGAAAGTTAGATCGAGATTGACGCAATAGGCGGATAATATCCACATCAAATGACCTACAATTTATGCATGACCAGCGCAGACCACCTTCCGTACCAATTTTGTCAGCAGTTCTTCCAGAGAGACCAGCACACTTTAAGTGGAAGAACTTATCACAAATAGAGCAGGTTAGCAACCGCTCAGATGTACTGATTAATTTACAATTAGGAAAATTGCAATCCATTATAAAGTAAATTAAAATCACAGTATTAGTTTAATATAAGAAACCACGTAAGTTTCGTAAGCAGTGTCTTCGAAATGTCAAAAAAATTTTACGCGAGAATCGGCAAAAATATCCACAAATGTTATCAATAAAGTGTTCACGAAAATATAATTGATAAAAACTTTGTGAATATTTAAACTCTTCACTAGCAAATAAAGTTCACCAATTGCACAAACGATAGAGATTATTAATTGCGAAAAAAAATTAGTAAATTATATTAATGCAGAAAATTTTGCTGCCACACCGCGAGATGATGACTCAAGACTCCACAGATTTATGACTCAAGTTTATTGCCTTTTCGAAAAATCAGTTCAAACAAATATCATACATAATTTTTAAGTATGCAACGATCGATGTTTATTAAAAAGTATATAGCTAAATTTAATTGAATATCAGCACACTTATTCACTCCGCTGTGTAAATCATTCGTCATTTACATAGCTGTTATGTGTTACCGTATACATTTCAATGTTACCGTGTGAAAATACAGGATCACGGTCAGTGTTGTGGTCTGCAAATAAGGCCGTATAAATAAGTAGTTTTGACCTTTGAAATGTGTTTTCTCGGCAATAACTGCATTGATTTTGATGAAAAAAATATACGCAGAAAGCTTGCAAACCTTTATTTTTAAATATGAAAATTTACAGGGGTTTAATTACACATTTTAGAAAGAAAAAAATGGAAATGTTTAATTTTCTTGAAAAATACACGTTTTTCGAAAAAAATTAAATCACAGAAATGAAAGATATTATTATTACCATTTGGGTGCTATATTATACAGATACTGTGTTTAGTTTACGAGATACAACTTAAAGGATTTTCAACTTCATGGGCCTTTTTCTCGGAAATTAAGCTAGAGCGCCAAAAAAATTGTTGTTGTTTTTGTTTACAACAACAAAAACGTCAAAAAGGGCGAATTTGTGTGGCGGTAAAGATGTTCCTGCTTTTTATATAACCCGAAATCAAATCAATTGCAAACCGTTTCATCGTTAATAACTTTAAAAATAATCTCAAAAAGTGCACGCTTGTAGAATTACTCTCACAATATTATCCAGCAAAAGACTCCGGCAAACACTTTTTTCCATCAGATTTTGACAACCCTTTCTTCAAGTTTCCATATTACATTATGAAGCGAGTTCCGATTGAAGACTGGAAAACACGTAAAAAATCAACAAACCAATTTTTGATTCGTTTTCGTTCTCGTTATTTTAGCGTGCTTCTTCACCTTTTTTCGTTAAATCGAAAAAGGGAGGGGAAATAACAAAAGAGAAACAAAGATTGAGTTTCTTTTTCGTGATATATTATAAGGCTGTTAATGTGTTCGTTTAGAAACGAAAAATTACAGCCTTATAATGTAACGATACCAAAACGTAATCTTCGATTTTCTTTTGCTATTTCCCCGCTTTTCTTCGATTTAACGAAGAAATGATGAAGAAGATTGCCAAAATAACGATAACGAAAAAGTAACGAACACGAATCGAAATCAAATTTGTAATTACACTTCTAACGACGAAAAGTAAAGGTTAAAAAATTCAAGAAGAAAGGCCCCTATTCTCAACTTGTTCTGACTTTAGGAAGAACCTACAATTCGGAATATTGTAGAGTTGGGAATACATCCCATCCTCTTAAAGTTTCAAATTTTAACTTACAGCCGTCAACGCTTTCGTATGTTTTTAAGAGACGCCGGTCGGTCTGGTTTCCCAGCTGTACTTCCTCGTGCAAACAAAGAATGAAAAGTAGAAGAGAATAATGGTCTTATTATCTCTGCTTTACACGAACTTGGACTGAGCAGGACAAATTTGAGAAAAGGGGAAATTAGATATCCGAACCGTGTTTCGTGTTTGTTTAGCAATTGAAAGCGTTGCCACTAGCATGAAACAAACATCTGTGTTTGGATATTATCAAATTATTTTGGATATACTGGTGCAATATTGGTACACATTTATTCATATTACGCACTTCACTATCCCCGTTCCCATAATTTTTTATTCTTATGACCAATAAAAGTATTGTAATATATTTTCCAAATATTTTTTAGTCAATTCGTTACTTTAAAAACATTAAACAATAAGGGCCTTATTACGCAAAAGAAACGATTTAGATAAAGTGTCCCGTGCGAATATCTCTTGCTTTTGTTTTGTATTCCGTATTAAGGCCCAAAATTTATACTGGTATTATAAAATATGTAGACTTGTTTCTTCCATCCTTAAATTGAACACATATTGTTAATAGACCTAATAAATTTCCATTTTCCAATCTTGATCCCGTTTCATAAATTAAACATATTTGACAATTTTTTGACAGGCCATATGTTGTTAAGTATGGGAAATTTTATGTTGATTATTGATTCAATATTATTCTTTTATTTTACTTCACCTTGTGTCCGTGCTAATTTGTTGTAACGAAAACATTATATTAACCCCCTTATTCTAGTTGAATGACAAGACTCAACTCAGAGACACATGTCATTCCAGTGACTTATGTCACAAATAGCTATTCGGGTTAAAATTCAAAAGCTCTCCGGATGACATTTGTCGCTTTTATTGTTATGATCTCAAAAGTAGATAACAAGAATATAATCAGGTTTTGAGAACAAAAAAACCCTTGCGATGATAGAAATTCAGTGAAATAGTATTTGTATTAATTATTCTAACATTTTCTGTATACATTTTGAATTATATTGCATTCAAAGGTTAGCCAATCCGACCAATACAATAAAGCAACTCATACATAAAAGATGTTTATTTCAAAATTATTTCAAAAACCTGTTGCAATTTTTTTATACGTCAAAATCAATAGAACATATTGTTATTCAAAGTTCGAATCATACTTTCTCGTCTAACTTTTCCTGTTACTTTTCAACTTTTAAATACTACAATGAGTGATATCTTCCCAAGCATAACTATGCGAAATAGTTGAGAGGCAGCCAGAAAAAGCAAATGAGACAGAACGAATCGAATCTTGAATAATAATCCGCTCAAAGTATGAGCGGTATTTGAAACTTCAAGTCTGTAACTCCTAAATCAAATAGGAACGATGATCCGCCGTTCCTAAAGTAATAAATGACAACTGAAATAAGATAACAACTTCAAAAATCATACTTTGTGTGGATGTAAACTTACCATTTTGCTATTCTTGTTTTCTTTTCAAAGAAATTACTGTTATTGACCAGGAAAAATTACGAGGTAAAGCACACAGAATAAACTCATGAAGTCGTTTTTATATAGCCACTTTCTTAATCAATTTGGAACAACACTTTGTCGCGATGACGGTTTCTGTAAAGTTTGTGCTGCACTAGTCTCTGTTATTTGCAGATGAAAACTATTTAATTGGATAGATAAGCAAGTAAACCTGACTTGGAATGACATGACTGTATCGTTGCTGTTGATTGTTCATATGGTGTGTTTGTAGTTTCATAAAGTTGCTCTTTAAAAGTTGATAGTTCGACTATAATAGGTATGCTGTCATCTCTGCGTCATCCACGTCATCTCTACGTGGATTTTTTGATAACTTACAGCCTTATAATGTATCTCGATACGAAAATACTGATGAAGATGAAACAAAACCGAAACTAATTACATGTTAAAATAATGTAACTTCTTCTTCCACTTTCGGTTCGTTTTTCAATTTCTTTTTTTTTTTTTGGGATATACAGCAACAATAAATTTATGTACATTGGACCACATAACAAGTATCTGCGCTTGAGATAGGAAACTTCATACCCTCAAAAAATTGTTACAAATCAACCCCAAATTTTACCCGACTGAAACTCACGTACAAGACTTTTGCATATGAATACGTAATTCACTAAAATCATGTCACGTATGACATTCCATGCAAATATTTATGTAAATAATGATCGATCGTTCATATTAAATTTTCTTGTGAAACAAATTGAATGGACGTTAAAGTGAAATTGGTTAACACTTCAGAAATCAATACGAAGATCCTAATTTGAGGAAACGCATGGATCAGATAGTAATGGCAAAGTAAGAAAGTGAAATTATGGATATTTATCAAAACACTAGGACGGATAATAATTATATTCCTCAGAGCGTACAACATAGAAAAACAATGTTGGAAAGGATGAAATGAAGGTTACGCAATTGCAGATGCATATGAAACTAGAAGAGGCTTTGGAGAGTATTGTGAAATCTGTTGGCAGTGACGGTGCTTGAACTAGAGAAAGAATCTGTATTCCTAACAATTTTGTTTTTGTGCACTTGCGGAATGAGCAATTACTCCGAATTTCATTCGCCCAGAAAATGTAACAGGTAAGAGTAATTTTCAAAATTATCGGAATAAATGACGCTGAAGTTAATATTGGATAAATTCCAGGATTGCTCTCTCGCTATGTTATGGATGACGCTTCTATATTTCGTTCATGTGAGAAATGGATAACGAGATCTGGATGCTTGTGGTGCTCCCGGCAGAAAACCAATTTTAATGGTACAAGCTTTACTTCCCAACTACACAACTGTGTATAATAGTATACAAGGAAATCATTAAAAATGCATACATTAGAAAGATTTATGCATTTCCACGTCATCCAAGAGGTATGCACGTTGGCGCGTTACCGGTTTTTATGGATGTCCGGTTTCCCAATAGGCATATACCACCCAAATACAAATACACAAGACACAATAATTTTACAAATTATACATTGCTAGTGACATAAAACTGTATAATAATATATAAAAAGTAAAAAAGGAAAATGTTCATTCACAAATATAATATTGTAAACTAAATATATTTTATTGGAATACATGCACGTACCCCAACGATCAATGCAGTAGATTACCATTGAATTATTTTACCGATCTGATTCTACATATGCGCGACGGAAAGGAACTTTTGTTTAGAATTTGGAGACAAGCTCTCTATTAAAAAACTTAAAAAAAATATATTCTAGTCCTGGCAAATAGGGCTACGCATTCACCGGCTTTAAAATTTTCGCAACACGTGTGTGGTTCTACATTTAGCATTCCAGAAATTACAAAATTACTAACACCTCTCCGATGGCAAACTGAATCGAAAATTTCGAAAAACCGAGATTCTAAATTGTTGATATAAATTACGAATTCACGGGGAGGTTTAATTAAAGCATAACTTTCGAATTCCGTATAAAAGAATATTTTTAACAGTTTGATACTGGTTTTTATTAATTACTCTTTTATTTTATTGAGCTATAACTTCTAAACAAATCCAGATCACAAATATTTTTACTCTCATTTGGATTAGAATGTTGGTTATTCAAATTAAAAATTTCCATATCAGAGCTATACATTATTACCTAAATCTAACATTGCAGGTTTTCCAATTGGAACAACTGGAGATTCCAATTGGAAAACAATTGCGACCGCTTGACCAATATCTTACCGTGATCCATCGGTGGCAGCGTCCGGAAACCTGAAGAAGTGACCACCGCCTGCACATCCAACTTTACTGCATACTCGTACACTTGGCATTTTTAGCAAAATTAGAAATCCATGGAATGTATAAAATTTTTTTTTAATTTTGCAAATTTCAAAATCGTGGTGAAAAAATATATAGCGAAAAAGGCCCAGCGCTGCAAATTAAATTCAAAAAAGAAACTTGAAAAATACGAAACCAATCAAACGCATTGAAGCGTGTACATAAATTATGCGAGTATGTTTTACGTAACAGTCTCTATAATTCAACACGTAAGTAAATGTAAATAAATCATTTCATATATATTTTCAATGTGAATACTGATTATATTGAATTAAACCAAACTATTCAGGATAGAAAAATAAACTGTTAAATTATTTATATTACTTCATAATGAAGATAGAAAATATAAAGTAATTACAATAATTTACATTACTATTAATATTTACATTATTAAATAAATTATTTTAAATATTTGTTTAATTAATTTTACCATCACTTATATTTTAAAATTTACTTGAATGCTTTGATTAGCCTATTAAGAAAAACACTTCATTTCGAAAAATCATTAAAACGTTATACCACATTACATTTCGTTTATATTCTCATAAAATATTAACAATATTTTAATTTAAGGTGAAGATTATTAAAACACATATACTGTAATTTAATTGCTTCGGCGAGTGATTAGTAAACATGAAAATCAAAACAAAGCCCTTCACTTGGATTTAGGGTAATGTTAATAAAGCAATATGCAGAATTTGTTTAAGTAAATTGTTTTAAATATTTGTTTAATGTATTTTACCCTCTTTGGAATTATTTGCCCCAAATAAGTCACTCTATTTTTGCGAATTACTAAATTATTGCCCGAAATTACATTTCATTTATTTCCTCCTGCTTACAAAAGCGCAATGTTTTTGCCGATAAATTATTAGATATATTATGGTCATCAAACAAAGTATGAACACAATGCATGTACACATCTTAAAGCATACAAGTGTACATGAAATAGAATTTAGTTTTATAGATCAATAGCTAAGTTGGAATATCTAAACAATGGTGGTAGGAATTTTAGACCGAAATGTCATTAGGGTCTGAAACTCAAATATTGTTTGGGTCTGTAACATGCAATTCCGCGAATTGTTTGGGTCTGTAAGATCAATTTCCTGGAATTCCATTGATTGCTTGGGTCTGAAAGTCACTAACGCTACTTTGCAAAAACCAAAATCAGAGCAGTTGCATTGTCAGAAGTTTCCTATCTCGTTATCTCTGCTAAATGACGTCCTGAATGTTAGTGAATAAATTTTTACGACGCCGCTTCACTCACACCCAATCGAAAGGTTCCTTGCTCGCGTTTTATCAGAGATAATGAGATAGGAAACTCTATACCCACAAAAAATTGTGGCAAAAAAAAACCAAAATTTTAAACGACCGGAACTCACGTACAGGGGTTACGCATGTGAATGCGTAATTCACCATATTAAATGTCGCGTATGACATTTCATGAAAATATGTAAACAACAGTTCGCTTCGGCGGCTTGATTTGAAAGCACATTTTGTGCTCTGTTTTGAAGTGAAGATAATAAGAAAAGGAGTCACGAACAAGAATTTAAATTCTATAAGTTATATAAAGTAAGTTCGATATAAGTTCGATAAAGTTTAATTAAAAGAAAATATTAATACGTAAAAGTAGAACATAACGCGGGCTTCAGACAGAATTCGGATGATCGTATAGCCTTTGAGCTGGCTAACACCACTGGTGTCTTATTTTCATGTCACCACAAATCCCAAAACCATCCCAAAATAGAATAATGAGCTGATGAGTATTTTGGACTCCTGTAGGAAAGAACAACAAGAAAGAGTTACAAAAGGAAATGCACGGTACAAGGAACAATTTTTGGAAGCGCTGGAAGGCAAACAATTAATTTGCAGTGGAAGACGCAACTTAATTCGAAAAAGAAATTGAAACTGGCGCGCCTAACAAATTATTCAATTCACAAGAACTCAGTCATTAAAGTAAAATCAGGCACCATAGTTCCTAAAATTTACGGTAATTCTATTAAATATTTCATTTTTCGTCGTAATCGATTAATATATTCAATTCATTCAGATTTTCATTGATTTTAATGCGCGAATGAGCTAAACTTTCCTCTAGTTCTAACCAATTCAGAACGCATAACAATTTATGGTAACTCACCAAGAATTATAATAATGTCGCCTCCTAAACAGGAAACAATGTTCATAGAAGAAAGTTATCAAGATAGCACCTGCATAGAATCAAAGCCTCTCCTGCATGAAGTTTTCAAAAATGGCAGTGAGACTAAATAATTTAAAACGTATAGAAGGCGCGAAGTAATACAAAAAGTAAAAACAATATAATGGTCGAATTCTAATTAATTTTGAATATTTTCCTTTCTAGAAAAGAAGCAGCAAAGAAGTGAAGAGAAAACAGACGCAAAAAACGCAACGAAGGAAACAGTATCAAAAATGGAAGTAGCCGAAAGGAATTTATTTGATGAGAGCAGTAGTAGTGAAACGGAAGATTTTATGCGACTAATTTTAGTTAAAAAAGAAAAGGGAGTTGGAGGAGAAAGGTTAAAACCTCGAGATGAAAAAGGAAGTAACGTGGGCTTAAAGAGAGATTTATTTAATAAATCACCAGAATTTGATATACTTCCCAATCCTGACGGCTTTTGGGATCCCCTCAAAAGATCTTTTGACTTGGACGATACGCGTAATCAAACACTAATAGATACACACTTTCAGAGGAAACAACTGTTGAAACGATTAGATTAGAGACCTGCTTGTGTTCGTTGTTTGGATAGACAGTTAGTAGCAAAATTTTAGTGAATAATTTTCGTAATTGAATTTAATTTCTTTTTGAAAGATCATGTGCTTTAATATATTTACTTTTAATCATTTAATAATAAAATTCTAAATAGTATTTAAATGTATGTACGTCAATTTCTGTATTTGTGATTTCTTCTTACCCTTTACCATTTGGCAGCATGTTCGCAAGTCCAGCATTCTTATATTATTGCTTACATTTATTTAAATTTAAAAAAATTTTAATACTCTTGTTTTATAATATAATAATTGAATTTTTAAGTTGTTTTAGCTCAATTAATATGTTATTTTAATTAAGTTTATTATTAATTGTTAAGTTAGTTAACATTTTTATAAAAATTGTGAAAATACTTCCGTCCAATTGTTGACTTGGTGTGGTTCCAGCCTTAGTAAATATCTAGAAAATTCTTACTAGAACCTGAATAGTTAGTCTTATTTTACATGTAAATCTTGTTAGCTAACCGCCGGCCAACTGGATATTTTTATTGCTACCAATTAGCGAGCAAAAATTTCCAGTTCGCAAGCTTACCTTTGGCAATGGACACTTTCCTTCGGGAACGAATATAATTTTGTCTCGCTGGGGCAGTTTCTGCAGCAAATCCTTATTTTTGTCATTATTCGCTATATTTCTCACTTAATTTTATTATTTTACTCTTTGCAATTATTTTAAAAACAATGTGGTGAAAATATCAGTGACGTAATAACACCATCGTTAATGATTACAAATTAGGAAAAGTACTTTTTGTGCACTCTGTGTAATTGGCAATATATTATTATTATTTAATTCATTATTAATTAATTATTAACAATATTAATTGTGCTTATTTCAAACGAGGGTAATTATTTTGAACTTTTGATATTTACATTCACGGCAATAATATTTATTTTCGTGTTACTAAAAGTACTATTTGTGCACTCTGTGTAATTGGTAATATATTATTATTATTTAATTCATTATTAATTAATTATTAACAATATTAATTGTGCTTATTCCAAACTAGGGTAATTATTTTGAACTTTTGATATTTACATTCACGGCAATAATAATTATTTTAATGTTAGGAAAAGTACTTTTTGCGCGCTTACTTTAGTTGGCAAAGAATTACTATTTTAAACAATAATTAATGTCACATGAAGCAAAATTGAATGCTATTATTATCATTAGGAACAAACAGCGGCGGAAGTGGTATGGTTTTTTATTGAATAAGGTACTTTTTGCGCATTTAGGGAAATATAAAATTTATCATTCATTTTTCTTTTTGGTCTTAAAGAATAAATCTGATTTCACTAACGATGGGTGTGACTATCTCATATAGAGCCTTGCGATAATTATTTTATTAAAATAGAAAACTAATTAATTTATCTCAAATGGTTTTATGTCGTGAACCCTGTTTCAATATTTACCTACGCAAAAGGTGAATAATAAAACATGTACCTCACAGGCAGGTAACCCTTAATTGATTGAATTCAATGCCGAGGTGAAACACAGCTCAAGGTATGCCAACGCCGATTTTTATATATTATATTTTTTACATTTGGATTCGATGTTATCTTAATTTAGTCTAGTTGCAGAAGTTCACAGAAATGTTATGAGAATTTCTAGAATAACCCTGTTTGATTCTCCTAATAAAGTTAAATAAATAAAATAAAGTTAAATAAATGAAATAAAAGAAATAAATTATGTTAAATATATATCGCAATAGTTACGTCAATAGGATTTTTATCAGACCGAGATGCTTTACGATTATTATATTTCAACTACGTAAGACTGGATATTTGAACCTTAATAAGCAGTTACCTGGCATTTCTTACGAAATCATAAATATTTTCCAATCGGAAAAATATTTGCCAATCATTAATGATTTCTGGCCAAGAAAGAGAAGCAAAACTAATGGAAAACTATTACGCGTCTAGTATACGCGTGTATATCTTCACACTCGATCTTTGTTTTACCCTCGTTCGGAGTTATCACGATTTAGCTAATTCGGGAGTAGACCGGGGATTAAAAATAACATCCATAATAAAACAGATTTTCCATCTGGCTTCTCACAAATTACATCAAATTTCTTGTTTAAGCAAATAATACCTTCAAATCTATGTGAATATAAAAAAACATGTACGCTCACAATTACAGATTTGCCAAAAAAAATTTTCCTGAATTGGAATATTTTTATGTATAAATTTTAACTAAGTTGAAATCTCAAAATAATTGCATTAATGATATGTCAATGGGGTCTAAGACCAAAATATTTCATTGGAAGACTGAGGTCATTGGGGGCACGGTAGGTGAGTTTGAGCGTAAAAATTACGTCATTGGGGACACGGTAGGTGAGAGTCTGAGTGAAAGCGTCATCAATTTCCGTCCGTTTCCACTAATACTACTATGCATTTCTGCGTCAAATCTACAACCAGAGTTGCAGTTTTCAGAAATTTCCTATCTCATTATCTCTGCGTTTTATTCACTAGCTGTTTCGGTACTGGCACTCAATCAACACTCGGCTTCGGCATCCAGTTTTCGCCTGGAATGTACTGATAACAGAGACAAGATAGAGACTCTTTTCCCGAAAAAAATGTGTCAAAAAAATGACAAAATTTTACATTACCGAAGCTCACGTACAGGGGTTATGTATATGGATGAGTAGTTAACCAAAATAATGTCACGTATGACATTTCATGAAAAAATTATGTAAACAATTTATTGTGTTAAATTTTTTCATTATCTTGGGCCAATAGCATTGAATGAATTGCATTGCATTTTATTTATTTCAAACGCGTTAAAATATTTAATAGAGATTAACTGAGCACTTTCAGCGAAAGATGGCACGACGTGACTATGCCCAGGACAGAGTCGATCAAGACTTTTCTGGCTGAATATTGAATTGCATTCAATGAAAAGACGGAAGATGGACTTGATAAACGACAATGTTTTAATTGCTTTAGATACGATAAAGGAAACGTATATTTGTAAGCTAGTTAAGATTTCACTGAGCCATTAAAACACTATCCCCACTTGCAGCCTTAAAAAGTAGTATTAAAGCAAAGAATACAGAAATACAAGACCTTGAACTGCAGAATAAAGAGCTGATGAATATTTTGGAATCCTGTAGGAAGAAACAGCAAGAAAGAGTTGAGGACGATGTTATCATTACTCCAGATGAACTCAATATTGCCATGAATAATGGCAGTGACTCGTCCTTCGGTGATGGCAAACAACAAAATCAAATACTGAGCGCGGATATTTTTGAGACCGAACATGTAGAAATCGAGCCGTTGCGAAGTTTTAGCAAACCTAGAAAGAAAACGCGCAAAGAACCAGTTGATGCTGAAAATATTGAACAAAAAATGGGTTTAGTAGAAAGTACCTGAATTAAATGGTTACAAACGGAAATGTACGGTAACAGCAAGGAACAATTTTTGGGAGCGCTGGAAGGCAAAAAATTAATTTGCAATCAAGATAATATAAAGCAGCCTAAAAAAATAGAAATAATCAAATGAAAGACTTGCCACTTAATTCGAAAAAAAAATTGGAACAGGCGCGCCTAACAAATTATTCAATTCACAAGAACTCAGTCATCAAAGAAAAATCAGGCTCCATGCTTTTAAAAATTTACGGTAATTCTATTAAATATTTCATTTTAGCACACTTTCTCGAACTTTTTAAAATAACTGCCATCGTAGCAACCCGAGACCGCGAATTCAGACAGTACTTCATTAACAAGGTTTACATGTTCAATGATACAACCTACCGATATAATCTAAAAAAAGCCATTTTATAACATTCCTTTTAAAAAGCAACAAACTGGCTGTAGAAGAAAATAAAGGACAAGCACATCAAGCGCTTGAAGAATCCGAATCAGAATTGTTTGATTTCACAGAGAAAGGTTTAGAAAGAGAAAACAAAAAACATTCTAACGCAAACCTGGAAGTGCCATCTACAACGGTCCTATCACCAATTCAGAACGTTACAAAATTTTTTAGTAACTCACCAAGCATTATAATAATGTCACTTCCCAAACCAGAAACAGTGTTCATAGAAGAAAATTATCAGGATACCACCTACATAGAATCAATGCCTCTCCTGCATGAAGTTCTCAAAAATGGCAATGAGACTTTAAATAATTTAAAACGTATAGAAAGCGCGATGTAATCCAAAAAGTAAAAACAATATAATGGTCGAATTCTAATTAATATTTAAAATATTTGAATATTTTCCTTTCTAGAATCAGACAACTGCAAAAATGCGCAGTTCATGGATTGTTCATGGAAATCATACAAGTGAGATAAAGAAGGAGCAAAGAAGTGAAGAGAAAACAGAAGAAAAAAAACAACGGAGGAAACAGTATTAAAAATGGAAGTAGCCGAAAGGAATTTATTTGATGAGATCAGTAGTAGTGAAACGGAAGATTTTATGCCGCAAACAATTTTAGTTAAAAAAGAAAAGGGAGTTGGACGAGAAAGAGAGATTTATTTAATAAATCACCAGAATTTCATATACTTCCCACTCTTGACGGCTTTTGGGATCCCCTCATAAGATCTTTTGACTTGGACGATACGCGCAATCAAACACTAATCGATACACGCTTTCAGAGGAAACAACTGTTGAAACGATTAGATTAGAGACCTGCTTGTGTTCGTCGTTTGGATAGAGAATTAGTAGCAAAATTTTAGTGAAAATTTTCGTAATTGAATTTAATTTCTTTTAGAAAGATCATGTGCTTTAATATATTTACTTTTAATCATTTAATAATAGATTGCCACGCCTTGCTTGTTCAATTTCAATAGCTGTGATGAGAGCTTTAAAGTTTCCAGCGCCAAAATCTTTTAGAATTGGAATTATTAAATATATTCTGAAGAATTTAAAAGAGTACTCACATTATGATTGTACCGTTGTATACTTCCAAAAAAAGAGTTGGTCTGTCTTGTATATTCTTGTTAAAGATTTGCAAAAGGTAATCCTCTTCGTCGTAATCGATTAATATATTCAATTCTTTCAGATCTTCATTGATTTTAATGCGCGAATGAGCTAAACTTTTATCTAGAATTTTATAATAAGCTTCTGGTATTGCAAGGAATTCCATACCACGAGCCCGAAGATTTCGTATGGTCGTGATTATATCACTAGTGTTCAAGGCGATGGGTTGAGCACCTGCCCCGCCGTAATATTCAACGTATTCCTGTATTTGTGATTTCTTCTTACCCTTTGACGGCTCATTAATTGGCATCTTAACAGTCTCCTCGTAATTGGCCATCACTATGGAACGCAATGAGGAATATTCAGTATGAATTTGTGAATCATCAACTGACCAGAAACGATGAAACTGTAACATGCGTTCGTACCAAAATGCAACACTTTCCATCTGTTCGGTCGGGCTGATTACCGACTATATGATCGATAAAATCTAATTTAATTGAAGGTAATTTCGCTGAGAGAACATCCTTTGGAAGTTGTTTGAAACCAGGTAGAAAGAATCCCTTATAATTTGTTCGATCGATGAAAGTATGTGTGGTATCATCGTACTAAAATTTTTACTGAAGTATTGGTTTATATTTTCAAAACTTGATCGTTTTGAAAATGTTTATATCTTTGAAATTTGTAATTCTTGATAGTTAAATTGTTAATTTATTATAATTATACTAGTTAATATTTTAATAAAAACAGTGTTTTTATTTTTTATTTTACGTAAATACATTGCAAATTATTCCTTTATTTCCTATAGTAAACAAATGAAAACATAAAATTTCCATCAGAGGGCTGTGTGCACTCCCAAACCACCCAAGAGGTATGCACATTGGCGCGTTACCGTTTTATTTTGGATGTCCGGTTCCCCAGTAGGCCTATAACTCCCATATACAAATCCTGGCAGCATGTTCGCAAGTCCGGCATTCTTATTTTTTTGTTGGACGAGAAAGAGATTTATTTAATAAATCACCAGAATTTCATATACTTCCCACTCTTGACGGCTTTTGGGATCCCCTCATAAGATCTTTTGACTTGGACGATACGCGCAATCAAACACTAATCGATACACGCTTTCAGAGGAAACAACTGTTGAAACGATTAGATTAGAGACCTGCTTGTGTTCGTCGTTTGGATAGAGAATTAGTAGCAAAATTTTAGTGAAAATTTTCGTAGTTGAATTTAATTTCTTTTAGAAAGATCATGTGCTTTAATATATTTACTTTTAATCATTTAATAATATATTGCCACGCCTTGCTTGTTCAATTTCAATAGCTGTGATGAGAGCTTTAAAGTTTCCAGCGCCAAAATCTTTTAGAATTGGAATTATTAAATATATTCTGAAGAATTTAAAAGAGTACTCACATTATGATTGTACCGTTGTATACTTCCAAAAAAAGAGTTGGTCTGTCTTGTGTATTCTTGTTAAAGATTTGCAAAAGGTAATCCTCTTCGTCGTAATCGATTAATATATTCAATTCTTTCAGATCTTCATTGATTTTAATGCGCGAATGAGCTAAACTTTTATCTAGAATTTTATAATAAGCTTCTGGTATTGCAAGGAATTCCGTACCACGAGCCCGAAGATTTCGTATGGTCGTGATTATATCACTAGTGTTCAAGGCGATGGGTTGAGCACCTGCCCCGCCGTAATATTCAACGTATTCCTGTATTTGTGATTTCTTCTTACCCTTTGACGGCTCATTAATTGGCATCTTAACAGTCTCCTCGTAATTGGCCATCACTATGGAACGCAATGAGGAATATTCAGTATGAATTTGTGAATCATCAACTGACCAGAAACGATGAAACTGTAACATGCGTTCGTACCAAAATGCAACACTTTCCATCTGTTCGGTCGGGCTGATTACCGACTATATGATCGATAAAATCTAATTTAATTGAAGGTAATTTCACTGAGAGAACATCCTTTGGAAGTTGTTTGAAACCAGGTAGAAAGAATCCCTTATAATTTGTTCGATCGATGAAAGTATGTGTGGTATCATCGTACTAAAATTTTTACTGAAGTATTGGTTTATATTTTCAAAACTTGATCGTTTTGAAAATGTTTATATCTTTGAAATTTTTAATTCTTGATAGTTAAATTGTTAATTTATTATAATTATACTAGTTAATATTTTAATAAAAACAGTGTTTTTATTTTTTATTTTACGTAAATACATTGCAAATTATTCCTTTATTTCCTATAGTAAACAAATGAAAACTTAAAATTTCCATCAGAGGGCTGTGTGCACTCCAAAACCACCCAAGAGGCATGCACATTGGCGCGTTACCGTTTTATTTTGGATGTCCGGTTCCCCAGTAGGCCTATAACTCCCATATACAAATCCTGGCAGCATGTTCGCAAGTCCGGCATTCTTATTTTTTTGCTTAAATTTATTTAAATTTGGAATTTTTGTAAAATGACAAATATTTTATTGTGTGGTGAAAAAATTGTTTGAGAAATTATCACAGCGGTGCAAAATAAATTCATAAATGGAACTAAAACAGAATGAAATGGACAAAATGCGCATAAGTAAATGCAAACATTTTATGAGCATCCTTAATATCCCAATTGAAATAATCTAATCTGAAAATAAATAGTTTAGCTAAAAACCATGATAATATAGCATAGAAATTATCGAAGCGTTTGAAATTTCAATCCAAAATGGGTTCAAATTTTTGTATGCAGTATCAAAAATTATGAAATTTGGTAAACTTGATAGTTGTTCGATGCACACGCAGCAATACTAATATATTATTTTATTAATATTTTTAATAATTAACAAAAAACTTGAATATAATACTTATTACTGAATACTGGAAACACTCCTTTAATGCGATTACCAAAAATGGCCCATTAAGTAGTAAGAGCAGCAAATGCTGGCAACACTAATATCATCGAATTTATGGGAGAGGTGAAGAAATAATTAGGGTATGCCAATGCCACATGTTTTACACATTTTATTTTTCAAGAGTTTCTCTTGATGATAATAAATAAATAATTCCGTGTAGGTGTGTTTAATAATATCAGCTAATAATTATCTCTGTCGTTTAGCGAGGAGGGTGTTTTTTGCGAGCAACCAGATGGGTTGCTAATGGAAAACAGACCTTATCTAATATATATATATATATATATATATATATATATATATATATATATATATATATATATATATATATATATATATATATATATATATATATATATATATATATATATATATATATATATATATATATATATATATATATATATATATATATATATATATATATATATATATATATATATATATATATATATATATATATATATATATATATATATATATATATATATATATATATATATATATATATATATATATATATATATATATATATATATATATATATATATATATATATATATATATATATATATATATATATATATATATATATATATATATATATATATATATATATATATATATATATATATATATATATATATATATATATATATATATATATATATATATATATATATATATATATATATATATATATATATATATATATATATATATATATATATATATATATATATATATATATATATATATATATATATATATATATATATATATATATATATATATATATATATATATATATATATATATATATATATATATATATATATATATATATATATATATATATATATATATATATATATATATATATATATATATATATATATATATATATATATATATATATATATATATATATATATATATATATATATATATATATATATATATATATATATATATATATATATATATATATATATATATATATATATATATATATATATATATATATATATATATATATATATATATATATATATATATATATATATATATATATATATATATATATATATATATATATATATATATATATATATATATATATATATATATATATATATATATATATATATATATATATATATATATATATATATATATATATATATATATATATATATATATATATATATATATATATATATATATATATATATATATATATATATATATATATATATATATATATATATATATATATATATATATATATATATATATATATATATATATATATATATATATATATATATATATATATATATATATATATATATATATATATATATATATATATATATATATATATATATATATATATATATATATATATATATATATATATATATATATATATATATATATATATATATATATATATATATATATATATATATATATATATATATATATATATATATATATATATATATATATATATATATATATATATATATATATATATATATATATATATATATATATATATATATATATATATATATATATATATATATATATATATATATATATATATATATATATATATATATATATATATATATATATATATATATATATATATATATATATATATATATATATATATATATATATATATATATATATATATATATATATATATATATATATATATATATATATATATATATATATATATATATATATATATATATATATATATATATATATATATATATATATATATATATATATATATATATATATATATATATATATATATGTATATTATCAGTATCAGTTAATATTCAGTACCCTAACTGAATATCTCGTCACCAAAATTAAGGTAATATTTAGTACTTGAACTAAATATTACTTCGGGAAATTTATGTAAATATTCAGCACTTGAACTGAATATTCTTTGTATGTAGTTATTTGGATATTCAGTACTTGAACTGAATATCCTGTTGTGATATATGATTATTTGGATATTCAGTACTTGAACTGAATATCCTTTTTGAAATATAGTTATTAGTATATTCAGTACTTGAACTGAATATACCCTTTTTGATTTGTGTTAATTCTGATATTCAGTACATGAACTGAATCAGAGCAATTCGTATTGAAACTCCTTTGGTCTGTTTGTTTATTGAAACTTCTGAAGACTGTGTTTTATTTGTCAATAAGTTGCCTATATATAATCAATAACAAATACAACAAAATAAGCATGGCAAACTAGCAATTGTAACAAATTACCGATTATGCAAAATTCAATAATAATATTACAACAATTACGCATATAAAAAATCAATACAATAGCAAAATAGCAATTGTGACAAATTGTCGATTATGCAAAAAAGGAATCATATTTCAAGTGCAAAGCCGCTGATTTAAAAGAAATTAAAGTCACTGAGGACAAAGAACGCTGTCACGGCAATAATTAGCAAGCACATTTTATTTTTATATTCTCTTTCACTTTTTTTTATGGTCAGCGTTTTTTGCACTTGACATCCTGCCCCCGTTGAGCTTCGCTCAAAATTATAATTCGCTCAAGCATAATATTATTGTGTGTAATAATGTGTAGTATACATAATATAATTAACATATAGATTTTTTAATAATATAACTATTTTTGTTGTCACGAAATTATTCGCTTACGATGAAAGTTGGCTGTTGGCCCAGACGTCTAGGTTTAGGTGGTGGAGTTTCGGAGGAAGTGGTTTTAGCCATTTTTTGAAGAAGCTTCGTTTTCCAGAGAAGGAATCCTATTATTGCAATACAAATGATCAACGCGGTGTAGCTTACGGCATACTGATGAGTGTCGGTGAATTGAATGTGTTCAGAAAGATTCTCAATATTTTTTGACCTTAGGAGATCTTGTAAGGCTGATAATTCTGCAAGTTGTTCCAAATGATTTGAGGATCCTCTTGAGCTAGTGTTGACGGCAGTGTTAATTTCAGCAAACTCAGTCGAGGTCGTCAAATTACCAAACGTAGCATAAGACGCGTGCATATGACTTTCTAATGTGGGATGTCCTCGAATGGTCATAATGTTGTTCCGGACGATGCAATTTGAACGCATGGATACTATTCCGGACTCGATAAGTTTTAACTGATTGACATCGGTTCCACATACAGCAGTCATTTGTACGTCAGTTGTTGTTGCGTATATCCAGAGATTTTTATGAAACAACTGAATCCATGTGAAGTCGTCTTTTAATTTTCTGATTCCGCAATTGTTAAATGTATTATTATTAATCATATCAATTTCACAGGCATAAAATGAAGAGCCCTTGTGAAATTTAGATTGGTTGTCTGAGCATAGATAAGTAGAATTTTTGAGAAGAGTACATGATTTGAAATTTACTAGAGTCATTGGGAAGTATATGTCTTTGTGACGATTTGTTGCTAAGACTTCTGTTTCAGTTTCAATTGAGACAAGAGATTTGTTGTAGATTACTGGTATGGGCACAACATGGAACAAATCATATTCCTGTTGCTCTGTTAGTGGAAATGTGATAATAAAAATTATATGGTCCACCGAGACACCTGCCTTTGACTTCATTAAATTGAACAATTGTAGTAAGTTTTCCTCTTCCACTGGTAACTGTTGAGAATTTGGCAAGTGGTTTCTGATATTAACAACTTCAGCTTTTAACTGTTGTGGAGATAATAACAACGGGTTGATTTTACCATGCTGCGTGTCAGTTAAAACATCGAATATAGCGGATTGTATTCGTTGCAGATTTGTAACAATGATTGAAAGCTGTATTGTTAGCGACGTAAAGGTTTGAAATATTTTGTTATGCACGCTTTCCTCAACTACTTGTTTAAGTATTTGGTTAGTTGTTTCATGCATTTGATCAAGTTTCTCGTTTGTCGCTATGTGATCCTTTTTTATTATATTAATTGTTGAATCGATTATGGATGTTTGCTGTTTCAACAGATTACTTAACCGAATTTCATTGTTGTTAATTTTCTTTATTGTTTTGGACATTGTAGTAGCGTACTCAGAATCTAGTACTCCGAACAACTTATTGGCGATATTTCCCACGATGTCTAAAGCGGCTCTTGAGTTGCGTTGTTTAAAAATCAATTGGCTGTCTATGTTCAACTCTGTAGTCATATGCAAAAAATGATTGACTATAGGAGAGCAGGTGGAACGTAAACTAAAATTGTTGCATAGGTGTTGAAGACCACGAGTACCATTCTCCAACCTTTCGTGTTCCAGTCGTAATGGGTCCAGATCGTAAAACGCTATTATTTTCCATTCTGAAGACGTTAGTTTTGCTGCGCCAAGCTCTTCGAAATATATACCAGGACTGTTTGTGAATTTTGTGACATTTATTGATTGTGCTAGGCTTAAAGGGAGAAAGACCAAAAGGAGAGCTAATGCCAAGGACTGACGCGATAATCGTAGTTTTTTAGACGGAATGTCGTCATCTTCTCTTACTTGAGCTGTCGTCGTTACCGGATTATCCTTGTTTTCGAGCGATTCAGAAACCTTTAACAGTGGTGCCAGTCGATGAATAGGCCTCTTCGAGGTTCCTGCTGATGTTTTTAGGTCTACAACACGAACGGCGCCATCATTTCCCTTGTAGGTTCGAATGACTCTTCCTAGCGGCCATTGAAGTGGTGGGCAATTATCTTCTTTAATGATTACTAAATTTCCTTCCTTTATGTTATCTTGTTGTTCACGCCATTTGGATCGTTGTTGTAATTGATTTAAATATTCACGCTGCCATCGCGCCCAGAACTCCTGTTTGAGTTTCGAGATTAATTTCCACCTTGTGTTTAAGCTCATCTTCTGGCATTTCGATTGAGAGTCGACTTGTGATACTAGTGATTCTCCAATTAAAAAATGTCCGGGTGTAAGGGCTGCTAAATCTGTTGGATCGTCAGATAACGGTGTGAGAGGCCTAGAATTCAGTATAGCCTCTACTTCAACGACGACTGTTTCAAGTTCTTCGTAAGTAAGATTGCTTGTTGAAACACTACGGATAAGGTGGTGTTTAGCAGACTTAACTGCAGCCTCCCAAAGTCCTCCAAAGTGAGGAGCTCTTGGTGGGATGAACTTAAAGTCAATCCCCTTTTCACTACATGTCTTGATTATTTTCTTCTGGGCTTCATTTGCGAAGACGGCTTCATACAATTCCTGCAACTGATTCCTGGCGCCAACAAAATTTGTTGCATTATCGCAGAACAATGTTTTGCATCGTCCTCTTCGAGAGATGAATCTTCTCAGACATGCAATAAATGCTTCTGTGGTAAGATCGCTTACAACTTCCAGGTGTACAGCCTTTGTTGAAAAGCAGCAAAAGACTGCAATATAAGCCTTGTGTGGCCTTTTCCCTCTAATTTTGTGATGAATCCAAAAGGGGCCGCAATAATCTACGCCTGAATTTATAAATGGACGAGCTTGACTGACTCTTTCTGTAGGTAGATTCCCCATTATTTGACAAAAAAACTTAGGGCGAACTCTAGTGCAGCGCACACAATTTTGAACTACATTTCTGGCCATTGTTTTTCCTTTAATTATCCAAAATTTCTGTCTTGAAATGGCCAGTAATGCTTGCGGTCCGCAATGCATATTTTCTTTGTGTAAGGAATTCAAGATTAATTTGGCAATGGGATCATTGTATGGTAACAACATGGGATGTTTGGCATCATAAGGAAGGGATGACTCAATCAATCGACCTCCAACTCTAATTATTTGTTGATCATCGAGAAACGGAGATAAGGTGGATAACTGGCTCGATTTCTGCACCATTTTATGAGATCGTAGATGAGTAATGTCTTCTTTGAAGTCCGATGATTGAATGGTTTTGATTATCATTGACATAGATAGTTGCAGCTCCTTTGGGCACAATGCAAGATCAATAGGGCGATCGCTTTTAGGAACGCGAGAATTTTTTATGAATCGAAATATGTACCCTACTATTCGCAGAAGGCTATTAAATGAGTTCCTGTGATTTATGTTATAAATAATATCTTCCACATCAGGGCTGTTGATTGTAATTGCTACAGTTTGTGACCGTTTCTTTTGTTCTAGTTGATTTGTAACAGCTAATGACTTTAAAAAAGGTAGAGGCCATTGTAACTCATTGCCACTTAAAAAGAGAGGGCCATAGAACCAAGTGTGAGATTGTTGAAATTTATCTGGAGCTATCCCTCGTGATATTAGGTCTGCTGGATTTTCCTTAGAACTTACATGCCGCCATTGAAGAGGATTTGTCAGCTCCTGAATGATTGAAATTCTATTGGCGACAAATGTGTGATATAGTGAAGATGAAGCATTAATCCAAGCTAACACTATTTGTGAGTCTGTCCAAAAAATTGTCCGTTCATCTTGCATACGTAGATCTTTTTTTATTTTTGCGGTCAACTTAGCTCCTAATACGGACGCACACAACTCTAAGCGAGGCAGCGTTTGTCTTTTTAATGGTGCAACACGTGAGTTTGCACATAGAAGCCTTACGACAATGCTGCCATTAGATAGTTTTGATCTAATGTAGATCGCCGCACCAAAGGCCTTCTCTGAAGCATCGACGAAGGTGTGAATCTGTCTTTCTATTGCCTTTTTGTTAGCGAAGATATGCCTTGGAATGCTATAGCTATCAATAGAATGTAGATTTTGAAGAAACTCCGCCCATTCAAGTTTGAGAAGCCCCGGAAGAGGTTCATCCCAATCCAGTTTTCGTTCCCATAAACTTTGTATGAATATTTTAGCTTTGGTAACAATGGGGCCCATAAGTCCTAAAGGGTCAAATATACTTGATAAATCAGAGATTACTCTACGTTTGGTGAATAATGAATTATTCGTGTGTTTCGATTTTATGCATAGCATATCTGCTTTGGGTTTCCATACTAATCCTAACGTTTTTGTGCTCGAATCCTCAAGATCGAGATTGATTTCAGCATCATCTGGTGGTATTTCTTGCAACAGCTTCTTATTATTGGCACACCATTTTCTAAGCTTGAAACCGGCGGTGTTTAATAATTCTGTTAATTCCTTCTGCATTTGAATTGCTGTATATAAATTGTCTGATCCGCTAAGGCCATCATCTACGTAAAAATCTTCCATTAAAGTCTTAGCACCTAACGGAAAACTTTCCATCCCCTTCTGTGCTACTTGTTGTAAGCATTTGGTTGCTAAGTATGGAGCTGAACTTGTTCCGTATGTGACAGTATTTAGTGTATAATATTTGAGCGGTTGGTTTACGTCGCTTCTCCAAATGATTAACTGGAACATTCGATCGTTTGGATGAACTAATACCTGACGGTACATCTTCTCTACGTCCGTTGTGAAGACATATGTCGGTAACCTGAAGCGTAGTAAAATTGAGAACAACTCGCTTTGCACAGTTGGGCCTTTGTGCATGATGTTGTTCAGTGATACTCCAGTAGTGGTCTTCGCTGAGGCATCGAAGACAACTCTGAGTTTGGTGGTTGAGCTCTCTGGCCTTAAAACGCTATGATGAGGGATGAAGTAATGTGGGGATAAGACTTCTTCTTCTTTTATTTCGGTCATGTGTCCAAGCGATTCGTACTGCTGCATAAAGTCGTGATAACTAGCCTTTAAGTTGGAGATTGAAGTTCTGTTCAAACGCCTTTCCAAAGCTAGAAATCTGCTTTTTGCCGTTGTTTTGGAATCTCCTAATTCTGCTGGGTCTTCTAAAAATGGTAAGCGAACTATAAATCTGCCTTCGGTGGTTCGAGTGGTGGTTTCGACGAAGTGTTGTTCGCAACGAATTTCTGAAGCTGAGAATCCCTTATTGTCGGATTCAATATCTTCCAGTTTCCAAAATTTTTCTATTAACGTGTCCGCACAGTCGTCTGTTATGCCGATTGCACAAGTGGATATTTCGTTAGGTAAATTTGAAATTTTGCCTCCTATGATCCAGCCTAACTTGGAATTTTGAAGAATTGGAAGCGAGTTGCCAATGTTAATTTGTCCAGGAGAGACAATATTGAAAAAGTGTTCTGCTCCGAGCAGTATGTCAATTTTTCCTGGTTTCGCGAAATCTGGGTCAGCTAGACGTAAATGTTTTGGAATATTCCATGTAGATGTATCCAGCTGTCGAAACGGTTGTGAGGGTACTATTGTAGGTAAAATGAAAGCTTCCAATCTGGTTGCAAAATTACTTGTTTTTGACTGAAGTAGAACGTTAGCTCTTCTTTTGGAATCTTGATTCCTACCACCTATTCCCTTTATTTGTATAGCAGAGCTTTGTGTAGAAATTTGTAGCCTTTTTATGACTCGTTCAGAAATTAAGTTTACTTGTGATCCTGAATCTAACAATGCTCTAAATTCATCACAACGGCCATTGTTGGATGTTATTAATACCTTTGCAGTAGCAAGTAATGTACAATAAGGAATTTTGATACACGAGGATGTAGCACTGATAGGACCTTCTTGAGGTACGTTGACATTTCTAGTCTTAAGATTGTTGTTTGTTAATGCGTGATTTGAACGTTGGGTGTCTTCAATAGACTTCTTATGATCTTGAACATTTTGATTGAAACGATCCAGATGAAGTAACGAGTTGTGCTTCTTGCTACATTTAGTACAGCTGCGTGAAGAACAGTTTTTTGATGAATGCCCTTCCTTTAAACAATTGACACACCTTTTTTGATTTTGAATCCAAGAAAGCCTTTTCGACGGGGTTAATTGTAAAAATTTCTTACAGTAGTATAATGGATGTTCATTGTCCTTGCAGAATTTGCACTGATTATTGACTGAAAAGGTCGCAGACGTTACTTTAAATGAGGCCGGCTTAGAACCTACCGCCTCAAGTGTTTGAAAACGTTTTAATATAAACTCCAAAAATTCTTCAATGTTTGCAGCTCCATTGGATTTTGGAGTGATTGTTCATATAATATGTGATTTTGTTTGTCTAATTTTCTTATTAAAATGTGCAATAAGAGTGGGTCCCAATTGGTGATTTGGATGCCAAGGTTTAATAAAGTCATTAGACTTTCTTGCACACAATCATGAAAATTCTTTAAAGAATTAGCATCATTTGATAAATTAGGGTAGTTCACAATTTTGTCCAAAAGTGTTGTTGCGAGTACCCGCTTATTATTAAAACGGTCGTTCAGAATTTTCCACGCATATGAATAGTTTTCTTCAGATAGTGTTAAGTGTCGGATTAATCGCTCTGCCTCCCCAGAAAGATTCGTTTTTAGATACCACATTTTTTGAACTGCTGGTAACCTTTGTTGATGGATCATATTGTTGAAAAGATCATGAAATTGCTGCCATTTAGAGTAGCTTCCATCAAAAGTAGGAATAGCTACTTTTGGTAATGGAACTTGTTGTAACGAGTTAACTTCACTGGAACATGTCAGTGGCGGTTTTGGCGCGTTTTTGGCGGTTTTGTCTGTCTGTCTGTCTGTCTGTCTGTCTGTCTGTCTGTCTGTCTGTCTGTCTGTCTGTCTGTCTGTCTGTCTGTCTGTCTGTCTGTCTGTCTGTCTGTCTGTCTGTCTGTCTGTCTGTCTGTCTGTCTGTCTGTCTGTCTGTCTGTCTGTCTGTCTGTCTGTCTGTCTGTCTGTCTGTCTGTCTGTCTGTCTGTCTGTCTGTCTGTCTGTCTGTCTGTCTGTCTGTCTGTCTGTCTGTCTGTCTGTCTGTCTGTCTGTCTGTCTGTCTGTCTGTCTGTCTGTCTGTCTGTCTGTCTGTCTGTCTGTCTGTCTGTCTGTCTGTCTGTCTGTCTGTCTGTCTGTCTGTCTGTCTGTCTGTCTGTCTGTCTGTCTGTCTGTCTGTCTGTCTGTCTGTCTGTCTGTCTGTCTGTCTGTCTGTCTGTCTGTCTGTCTGTCTGTCTGTCTGTCTGTCTGTCTGTCTGTCTGTCTGTCTGTCTGTCTGTCTGTCTGTCTGTCTGTCTGTCTGTCTGTCTGTCTGTCTGTCTGTCTGTCTGTCTGTCTGTCTGTCTGTCTGTCTGTCTGTCTGTCTGTCTGTCTGTCTGTCTGTCTGTCTGTCTGTCTGTCTGTCTGTCTGTCTGTCTGTCTGTCTGTCTGTCTGTCTGTCTGTCTGTCTGTCTGTCTGTCTGTCTGTCTGTCTGTCTGTCTGTCTGTCTGTCTGTCTGTCTGTCTGTCTGTCTGTCTGTCTGTCTGTCTGTCTGTCTGTCTGTCTGTCTGTCTGTCTGTCTGTCTGTCTGTCTGTCTGTCTGTCTGTCTGTCTGTCTGTCTGTCTGTCTGTCTGTCTGTCTGTCTGTCTGTCTGTCTGTCTGTCTGTCTGTCTGTCTGTCTGTCTGTCTGTCTGTCTGTCTGTCTGTCTGTCTGTCTGTCTGTCTGTCTGTCTGTCTGTCTGTCTGTCTGTCTGTCTGTCTGTCTGTCTGTCTGTCTGTCTGTCTGTCTGTCTGTCTGTCTGTCTGTCTGTCTGTCTGTCTGTCTGTCTGTCTGTCTGTCTGTCTGTCTGTCTGTCTGTCTGTCTGTCTGTCTGTCTGTCTGTCTGTCTGTCTGTCTGTCTGTCTGTCTGTCTGTCTGTCTGTCTGTCTGTCTGTCTGTCTGTCTGTCTGTCTGTCTGTCTGTCTGTCTGTCTGTCTGTCTGTCTGTCTGTCTGTCTGTCTGTCTGTCTGTCTGTCTGTCTGTCTGTCTGTCTGTCTGTCTGTCTGTCTGTCTGTCTGTCTGTCTGTCTGTCTGTCTGTCTGTCTGTCTGTCTGTCTGTCTGTCTGTCTGTCTGTCTGTCTGTCTGTCTGTCTGTCTGTCTGTCTGTCTGTCTGTCTGTCTGTCTGTCTGTCTGTCTGTCTGTCTGTCTGTCTGTCTGTCTGTCTGTCTGTCTGTCTGTCTGTCTGTCTGTCTGTCTGTCTGTCTGTCTGTCTGTCTGTCTGTCTGTCTGTCTGTCTGTCTGTCTGTCTGTCTGTCTGTCTGTCTGTCTGTCTGTCTGTCTGTCTGTCTGTCTGTCTGTCTGTCTGTCTGTCTGTCTGTCTGTCTGTCTGTCTGTCTGTCTGTCTGTCTGTCTGTCTGTCTGTCTGTCTGTCTGTCTGTCTGTCTGTCTGTCTGTCTGTCTGTCTGTCTGTCTGTCTGTCTGTCTGTCTGTCTGTCTGTCTGTCTGTCTGTCTGTCTGTCTGTCTGTCTGTCTGTCTGTCTGTCTGTCTGTCTGTCTGTCTGTCTGTCTGTCTGTCTGTCTGTCTGTCTGTCTGTCTGTCTGTCTGTCTGTCTGTCTGTCTGTCTGTCTGTCTGTCTGTCTGTCTGTCTGTCTGTCTGTCTGTCTGTCTGTCTGTCTGTCTGTCTGTCTGTCTGTCTGTCTGTCTGTCTGTCTGTCTGTCTGTCTGTCTGTCTGTCTGTCTGTCTGTCTGTCTGTCTGTCTGTCTGTCTGTCTGTCTGTCTGTCTGTCTGTCTGTCTGTCTGTCTGTCTGTCTGTCTGTCTGTCTGTCTGTCTGTCTGTCTGTCTGTCTGTCTGTCTGTCTGTCTGTCTGTCTGTCTGTCTGTCTGTCTGTCTGTCTGTCTGTCTGTCTGTCTGTCTGTCTGTCTGTCTGTCTGTCTGTCTGTCTGTCTGTCTGTCTGTCTGTCTGTCTGTCTGTCTGTCTGTCTGTCTGTCTGTCTGTCTGTCTGTCTGTCTGTCTGTCTGTCTGTCTGTCTGTCTGTCTGTCTGTCTGTCTGTCTGTCTGTCTGTCTGTCTGTCTGTCTGTCTGTCTGTCTGTCTGTCTGTCTGTCTGTCTGTCTGTCTGTCTGTCTGTCTGTCTGTCTGTCTGTCTGTCTGTCTGTCTGTCTGTCTGTCTGTCTGTCTGTCTGTCTGTCTGTCTGTCTGTCTGTCTGTCTGTCTGTCTGTCTGTCTGTCTGTCTGTCTGTCTGTCTGTCTGTCTGTCTGTCTGTCTGTCTGTCTGTCTGTCTGTCTGTCTGTCTGTCTGTCTGTCTGTCTGTCTGTCTGTCTGTCTGTCTGTCTGTCTGTCTGTCTGTCTGTCTGTCTGTCTGTCTGTCTGTCTGTCTGTCTGTCTGTCTGTCTGTCTGTCTGTCTGTCTGTCTGTCTGTCTGTCTGTCTGTCTGTCTGTCTGTCTGTCTGTCTGTCTGTCTGTCTGTCTGTCTGTCTGTCTGTCTGTCTGTCTGTCTGTCTGTCTGTCTGTCTGTCTGTCTGTCTGTCTGTCTGTCTGTCTGTCTGTCTGTCTGTCTGTCTGTCTGTCTGTCTGTCTGTCTGTCTGTCTGTCTGTCTGTCTGTCTGTCTGTCTGTCTGTCTGTCTGTCTGTCTGTCTGTCTGTCTGTCTGTCTGTCTGTCTGTCTGTCTGTCTGTCTGTCTGTCTGTCTGTCTGTCTGTCTGTCTGTCTGTCTGTCTGTCTGTCTGTCTGTCTGTCTGTCTGTCTGTCTGTCTGTCTGTCTGTCTGTCTGTCTGTCTGTCTGTCTGTCTGTCTGTCTGTCTGTCTGTCTGTCTGTCTGTCTGTCTGTCTGTCTGTCTGTCTGTCTGTCTGTCTGTCTGTCTGTCTGTCTGTCTGTCTGTCTGTCTGTCTGTCTGTCTGTCTGTCTGTCTGTCTGTCTGTCTGTCTGTCTGTCTGTCTGTCTGTCTGTCTGTCTGTCTGTCTGTCTGTCTGTCTGTCTGTCTGTCTGTCTGTCTGTCTGTCTGTCTGTCTGTCTGTCTGTCTGTCTGTCTGTCTGTCTGTCTGTCTGTCTGTCTGTCTGTCTGTCTGTCTGTCTGTCTGTCTGTCTGTCTGTCTGTCTGTCTGTCTGTCTGTCTGTCTGTCTGTCTGTCTGTCTGTCTGTCTGTCTGTCTGTCTGTCTGTCTGTCTGTCTGTCTGTCTGTCTGTCTGTCTGTCTGTCTGTCTGTCTGTCTGTCTGTCTGTCTGTCTGTCTGTCTGTCTGTCTGTCTGTCTGTCTGTCTGTCTGTCTGTCTGTCTGTCTGTCTGTCTGTCTGTCTGTCTGTCTGTCTGTCTGTCTGTCTGTCTGTCTGTCTGTCTGTCTGTCTGTCTGTCTGTCTGTCTGTCTGTCTGTCTGTCTGTCTGTCTGTCTGTCTGTCTGTCTGTCTGTCTGTCTGTCTGTCTGTCTGTCTGTCTGTCTGTCTGTCTGTCTGTCTGTCTGTCTGTCTGTCTGTCTGTCTGTCTGTCTGTCTGTCTGTCTGTCTGTCTGTCTGTCTGTCTGTCTGTCTGTCTGTCTGTCTGTCTGTCTGTCTGTCTGTCTGTCTGTCTGTCTGTCTGTCTGTCTGTCTGTCTGTCTGTCTGTCTGTCTGTCTGTCTGTCTGTCTGTCTGTCTGTCTGTCTGTCTGTCTGTCTGTCTGTCTGTCTGTCTGTCTGTCTGTCTGTCTGTCTGTCTGTCTGTCTGTCTGTCTGTCTGTCTGTCTGTCTGTCTGTCTGTCTGTCTGTCTGTCTGTCTGTCTGTCTGTCTGTCTGTCTGTCTGTCTGTCTGTCTGTCTGTCTGTCTGTCTGTCTGTCTGTCTGTCTGTCTGTCTGTCTGTCTGTCTGTCTGTCTGTCTGTCTGTCTGTCTGTCTGTCTGTCTGTCTGTCTGTCTGTCTGTCTGTCTGTCTGTCTGTCTGTCTGTCTGTCTGTCTGTCTGTCTGTCTGTCTGTCTGTCTGTCTGTCTGTCTGTCTGTCTGTCTGTCTGTCTGTCTGTCTGTCTGTCTGTCTGTCTGTCTGTCTGTCTGTCTGTCTGTCTGTCTGTCTGTCTGTCTGTCTGTCTGTCTGTCTGTCTGTCTGTCTGTCTGTCTGTCTGTCTGTCTGTCTGTCTGTCTGTCTGTCTGTCTGTCTGTCTGTCTGTCTGTCTGTCTGTCTGTCTGTCTGTCTGTCTGTCTGTCTGTCTGTCTGTCTGTCTGTCTGTCTGTCTGTCTGTCTGTCTGTCTGTCTGTCTGTCTGTCTGTCTGTCTGTCTGTCTGTCTGTCTGTCTGTCTGTCTGTCTGTCTGTCTGTCTGTCTGTCTGTCTGTCTGTCTGTCTGTCTGTCTGTCTGTCTGTCTGTCTGTCTGTCTGTCTGTCTGTCTGTCTGTCTGTCTGTCTGTCTGTCTGTCTGTCTGTCTGTCTGTCTGTCTGTCTGTCTGTCTGTCTGTCTGTCTGTCTGTCTGTCTGTCTGTCTGTCTGTCTGTCTGTCTGTCTGTCTGTCTGTCTGTCTGTCTGTCTGTCTGTCTGTCTGTCTGTCTGTCTGTCTGTCTGTCTGTCTGTCTGTCTGTCTGTCTGTCTGTCTGTCTGTCTGTCTGTCTGTCTGTCTGTCTGTCTGTCTGTCTGTCTGTCTGTCTGTCTGTCTGTCTGTCTGTCTGTCTGTCTGTCTGTCTGTCTGTCTGTCTGTCTGTCTGTCTGTCTGTCTGTCTGTCTGTCTGTCTGTCTGTCTGTCTGTCTGTCTGTCTGTCTGTCTGTCTGTCTGTCTGTCTGTCTGTCTGTCTGTCTGTCTGTCTGTCTGTCTGTCTGTCTGTCTGTCTGTCTGTCTGTCTGTCTGTCTGTCTGTCTGTCTGTCTGTCTGTCTGTCTGTCTGTCTGTCTGTCTGTCTGTCTGTCTGTCTGTCTGTCTGTCTGTCTGTCTGTCTGTCTGTCTGTCTGTCTGTCTGTCTGTCTGTCTGTCTGTCTGTCTGTCTGTCTGTCTGTCTGTCTGTCTGTCTGTCTGTCTGTCTGTCTGTCTGTCTGTCTGTCTGTCTGTCTGTCTGTCTGTCTGTCTGTCTGTCTGTCTGTCTGTCTGTCTGTCTGTCTGTCTGTCTGTCTGTCTGTCTGTCTGTCTGTCTGTCTGTCTGTCTGTCTGTCTGTCTGTCTGTCTGTCTGTCTGTCTGTCTGTCTGTCTGTCTGTCTGTCTGTCTGTCTGTCTGTCTGTCTGTCTGTCTGTCTGTCTGTCTGTCTGTCTGTCTGTCTGTCTGTCTGTCTGTCTGTCTGTCTGTCTGTCTGTCTGTCTGTCTGTCTGTCTGTCTGTCTGTCTGTCTGTCTGTCTGTCTGTCTGTCTGTCTGTCTGTCTGTCTGTCTGTCTGTCTGTCTGTCTGTCTGTCTGTCTGTCTGTCTGTCTGTCTGTCTGTCTGTCTGTCTGTCTGTCTGTCTGTCTGTCTGTCTGTCTGTCTGTCTGTCTGTCTGTCTGTCTGTCTGTCTGTCTGTCTGTCTGTCTGTCTGTCTGTCTGTCTGTCTGTCTGTCTGTCTGTCTGTCTGTCTGTCTGTCTGTCTGTCTGTCTGTCTGTCTGTCTGTCTGTCTGTCTGTCTGTCTGTCTGTCTGTCTGTCTGTCTGTCTGTCTGTCTGTCTGTCTGTCTGTCTGTCTGTCTGTCTGTCTGTCTGTCTGTCTGTCTGTCTGTCTGTCTGTCTGTCTGTCTGTCTGTCTGTCTGTCTGTCTGTCTGTCTGTCTGTCTGTCTGTCTGTCTGTCTGTCTGTCTGTCTGTCTGTCTGTCTGTCTGTCTGTCTGTCTGTCTGTCTGTCTGTCTGTCTGTCTGTCTGTCTGTCTGTCTGTCTGTCTGTCTGTCTGTCTGTCTGTCTGTCTGTCTGTCTGTCTGTCTGTCTGTCTGTCTGTCTGTCTGTCTGTCTGTCTGTCTGTCTGTCTGTCTGTCTGTCTGTCTGTCTGTCTGTCTGTCTGTCTGTCTGTCTGTCTGTCTGTCTGTCTGTCTGTCTGTCTGTCTGTCTGTCTGTCTGTCTGTCTGTCTGTCTGTCTGTCTGTCTGTCTGTCTGTCTGTCTGTCTGTCTGTCTGTCTGTCTGTCTGTCTGTCTGTCTGTCTGTCTGTCTGTCTGTCTGTCTGTCTGTCTGTCTGTCTGTCTGTCTGTCTGTCTGTCTGTCTGTCTGTCTGTCTGTCTGTCTGTCTGTCTGTCTGTCTGTCTGTCTGTCTGTCTGTCTGTCTGTCTGTCTGTCTGTCTGTCTGTCTGTCTGTCTGTCTGTCTGTCTGTCTGTCTGTCTGTCTGTCTGTCTGTCTGTCTGTCTGTCTGTCTGTCTGTCTGTCTGTCTGTCTGTCTGTCTGTCTGTCTGTCTGTCTGTCTGTCTGTCTGTCTGTCTGTCTGTCTGTCTGTCTGTCTGTCTGTCTGTCTGTCTGTCTGTCTGTCTGTCTGTCTGTCTGTCTGTCTGTCTGTCTGTCTGTCTGTCTGTCTGTCTGTCTGTCTGTCTGTCTGTCTGTCTGTCTGTCTGTCTGTCTGTCTGTCTGTCTGTCTGTCTGTCTGTCTGTCTGTCTGTCTGTCTGTCTGTCTGTCTGTCTGTCTGTCTGTCTGTCTGTCTGTCTGTCTGTCTGTCTGTCTGTCTGTCTGTCTGTCTGTCTGTCTGTCTGTCTGTCTGTCTGTCTGTCTGTCTGTCTGTCTGTCTGTCTGTCTGTCTGTCTGTCTGTCTGTCTGTCTGTCTGTCTGTCTGTCTGTCTGTCTGTCTGTCTGTCTGTCTGTCTGTCTGTCTGTCTGTCTGTCTGTCTGTCTGTCTGTCTGTCTGTCTGTCTGTCTGTCTGTCTGTCTGTCTGTCTGTCTGTCTGTCTGTCTGTCTGTCTGTCTGTCTGTCTGTCTGTCTGTCTGTCTGTCTGTCTGTCTGTCTGTCTGTCTGTCTGTCTGTCTGTCTGTCTGTCTGTCTGTCTGTCTGTCTGTCTGTCTGTCTGTCTGTCTGTCTGTCTGTCTGTCTGTCTGTCTGTCTGTCTGTCTGTCTGTCTGTCTGTCTGTCTGTCTGTCTGTCTGTCTGTCTGTCTGTCTGTCTGTCTGTCTGTCTGTCTGTCTGTCTGTCTGTCTGTCTGTCTGTCTGTCTGTCTGTCTGTCTGTCTGTCTGTCTGTCTGTCTGTCTGTCTGTCTGTCTGTCTGTCTGTCTGTCTGTCTGTCTGTCTGTCTGTCTGTCTGTCTGTCTGTCTGTCTGTCTGTCTGTCTGTCTGTCTGTCTGTCTGTCTGTCTGTCTGTCTGTCTGTCTGTCTGTCTGTCTGTCTGTCTGTCTGTCTGTCTGTCTGTCTGTCTGTCTGTCTGTCTGTCTGTCTGTCTGTCTGTCTGTCTGTCTGTCTGTCTGTCTGTCTGTCTGTCTGTCTGTCTGTCTGTCTGTCTGTCTGTCTGTCTGTCTGTCTGTCTGTCTGTCTGTCTGTCTGTCTGTCTGTCTGTCTGTCTGTCTGTCTGTCTGTCTGTCTGTCTGTCTGTCTGTCTGTCTGTCTGTCTGTCTGTCTGTCTGTCTGTCTGTCTGTCTGTCTGTCTGTCTGTCTGTCTGTCTGTCTGTCTGTCTGTCTGTCTGTCTGTCTGTCTGTCTGTCTGTCTGTCTGTCTGTCTGTCTGTCTGTCTGTCTGTCTGTCTGTCTGTCTGTCTGTCTGTCTGTCTGTCTGTCTGTCTGTCTGTCTGTCTGTCTGTCTGTCTGTCTGTCTGTCTGTCTGTCTGTCTGTCTGTCTGTCTGTCTGTCTGTCTGTCTGTCTGTCTGTCTGTCTGTCTGTCTGTCTGTCTGTCTGTCTGTCTGTCTGTCTGTCTGTCTGTCTGTCTGTCTGTCTGTCTGTCTGTCTGTCTGTCTGTCTGTCTGTCTGTCTGTCTGTCTGTCTGTCTGTCTGTCTGTCTGTCTGTCTGTCTGTCTGTCTGTCTGTCTGTCTGTCTGTCTGTCTGTCTGTCTGTCTGTCTGTCTGTCTGTCTGTCTGTCTGTCTGTCTGTCTGTCTGTCTGTCTGTCTGTCTGTCTGTCTGTCTGTCTGTCTGTCTGTCTGTCTGTCTGTCTGTCTGTCTGTCTGTCTGTCTGTCTGTCTGTCTGTCTGTCTGTCTGTCTGTCTGTCTGTCTGTCTGTCTGTCTGTCTGTCTGTCTGTCTGTCTGTCTGTCTGTCTGTCTGTCTGTCTGTCTGTCTGTCTGTCTGTCTGTCTGTCTGTCTGTCTGTCTGTCTGTCTGTCTGTCTGTCTGTCTGTCTGTCTGTCTGTCTGTCTGTCTGTCTGTCTGTCTGTCTGTCTGTCTGTCTGTCTGTCTGTCTGTCTGTCTGTCTGTCTGTCTGTCTGTCTGTCTGTCTGTCTGTCTGTCTGTCTGTCTGTCTGTCTGTCTGTCTGTCTGTCTGTCTGTCTGTCTGTCTGTCTGTCTGTCTGTCTGTCTGTCTGTCTGTCTGTCTGTCTGTCTGTCTGTCTGTCTGTCTGTCTGTCTGTCTGTCTGTCTGTCTGTCTGTCTGTCTGTCTGTCTGTCTGTCTGTCTGTCTGTCTGTCTGTCTGTCTGTCTGTCTGTCTGTCTGTCTGTCTGTCTGTCTGTCTGTCTGTCTGTCTGTCTGTCTGTCTGTCTGTCTGTCTGTCTGTCTGTCTGTCTGTCTGTCTGTCTGTCTGTCTGTCTGTCTGTCTGTCTGTCTGTCTGTCTGTCTGTCTGTCTGTCTGTCTGTCTGTCTGTCTGTCTGTCTGTCTGTCTGTCTGTCTGTCTGTCTGTCTGTCTGTCTGTCTGTCTGTCTGTCTGTCTGTCTGTCTGTCTGTCTGTCTGTCTGTCTGTCTGTCTGTCTGTCTGTCTGTCTGTCTGTCTGTCTGTCTGTCTGTCTGTCTGTCTGTCTGTCTGTCTGTCTGTCTGTCTGTCTGTCTGTCTGTCTGTCTGTCTGTCTGTCTGTCTGTCTGTCTGTCTGTCTGTCTGTCTGTCTGTCTGTCTGTCTGTCTGTCTGTCTGTCTGTCTGTCTGTCTGTCTGTCTGTCTGTCTGTCTGTCTGTCTGTCTGTCTGTCTGTCTGTCTGTCTGTCTGTCTGTCTGTCTGTCTGTCTGTCTGTCTGTCTGTCTGTCTGTCTGTCTGTCTGTCTGTCTGTCTGTCTGTCTGTCTGTCTGTCTGTCTGTCTGTCTGTCTGTCTGTCTGTCTGTCTGTCTGTCTGTCTGTCTGTCTGTCTGTCTGTCTGTCTGTCTGTCTGTCTGTCTGTCTGTCTGTCTGTCTGTCTGTCTGTCTGTCTGTCTGTCTGTCTGTCTGTCTGTCTGTCTGTCTGTCTGTCTGTCTGTCTGTCTGTCTGTCTGTCTGTCTGTCTGTCTGTCTGTCTGTCTGTCTGTCTGTCTGTCTGTCTGTCTGTCTGTCTGTCTGTCTGTCTGTCTGTCTGTCTGTCTGTCTGTCTGTCTGTCTGTCTGTCTGTCTGTCTGTCTGTCTGTCTGTCTGTCTGTCTGTCTGTCTGTCTGTCTGTCTGTCTGTCTGTCTGTCTGTCTGTCTGTCTGTCTGTCTGTCTGTCTGTCTGTCTGTCTGTCTGTCTGTCTGTCTGTCTGTCTGTCTGTCTGTCTGTCTGTCTGTCTGTCTGTCTGTCTGTCTGTCTGTCTGTCTGTCTGTCTGTCTGTCTGTCTGTCTGTCTGTCTGTCTGTCTGTCTGTCTGTCTGTCTGTCTGTCTGTCTGTCTGTCTGTCTGTCTGTCTGTCTGTCTGTCTGTCTGTCTGTCTGTCTGTCTGTCTGTCTGTCTGTCTGTCTGTCTGTCTGTCTGTCTGTCTGTCTGTCTGTCTGTCTGTCTGTCTGTCTGTCTGTCTGTCTGTCTGTCTGTCTGTCTGTCTGTCTGTCTGTCTGTCTGTCTGTCTGTCTGTCTGTCTGTCTGTCTGTCTGTCTGTCTGTCTGTCTGTCTGTCTGTCTGTCTGTCTGTCTGTCTGTCTGTCTGTCTGTCTGTCTGTCTGTCTGTCTGTCTGTCTGTCTGTCTGTCTGTCTGTCTGTCTGTCTGTCTGTCTGTCTGTCTGTCTGTCTGTCTGTCTGTCTGTCTGTCTGTCTGTCTGTCTGTCTGTCTGTCTGTCTGTCTGTCTGTCTGTCTGTCTGTCTGTCTGTCTGTCTGTCTGTCTGTCTGTCTGTCTGTCTGTCTGTCTGTCTGTCTGTCTGTCTGTCTGTCTGTCTGTCTGTCTGTCTGTCTGTCTGTCTGTCTGTCTGTCTGTCTGTCTGTCTGTCTGTCTGTCTGTCTGTCTGTCTGTCTGTCTGTCTGTCTGTCTGTCTGTCTGTCTGTCTGTCTGTCTGTCTGTCTGTCTGTCTGTCTGTCTGTCTGTCTGTCTGTCTGTCTGTCTGTCTGTCTGTCTGTCTGTCTGTCTGTCTGTCTGTCTGTCTGTCTGTCTGTCTGTCTGTCTGTCTGTCTGTCTGTCTGTCTGTCTGTCTGTCTGTCTGTCTGTCTGTCTGTCTGTCTGTCTGTCTGTCTGTCTGTCTGTCTGTCTGTCTGTCTGTCTGTCTGTCTGTCTGTCTGTCTGTCTGTCTGTCTGTCTGTCTGTCTGTCTGTCTGTCTGTCTGTCTGTCTGTCTGTCTGTCTGTCTGTCTGTCTGTCTGTCTGTCTGTCTGTCTGTCTGTCTGTCTGTCTGTCTGTCTGTCTGTCTGTCTGTCTGTCTGTCTGTCTGTCTGTCTGTCTGTCTGTCTGTCTGTCTGTCTGTCTGTCTGTCTGTCTGTCTGTCTGTCTGTCTGTCTGTCTGTCTGTCTGTCTGTCTGTCTGTCTGTCTGTCTGTCTGTCTGTCTGTCTGTCTGTCTGTCTGTCTGTCTGTCTGTCTGTCTGTCTGTCTGTCTGTCTGTCTGTCTGTCTGTCTGTCTGTCTGTCTGTCTGTCTGTCTGTCTGTCTGTCTGTCTGTCTGTCTGTCTGTCTGTCTGTCTGTCTGTCTGTCTGTCTGTCTGTCTGTCTGTCTGTCTGTCTGTCTGTCTGTCTGTCTGTCTGTCTGTCTGTCTGTCTGTCTGTCTGTCTGTCTGTCTGTCTGTCTGTCTGTCTGTCTGTCTGTCTGTCTGTCTGTCTGTCTGTCTGTCTGTCTGTCTGTCTGTCTGTCTGTCTGTCTGTCTGTCTGTCTGTCTGTCTGTCTGTCTGTCTGTCTGTCTGTCTGTCTGTCTGTCTGTCTGTCTGTCTGTCTGTCTGTCTGTCTGTCTGTCTGTCTGTCTGTCTGTCTGTCTGTCTGTCTGTCTGTCTGTCTGTCTGTCTGTCTGTCTGTCTGTCTGTCTGTCTGTCTGTCTGTCTGTCTGTCTGTCTGTCTGTCTGTCTGTCTGTCTGTCTGTCTGTCTGTCTGTCTGTCTGTCTGTCTGTCTGTCTGTCTGTCTGTCTGTCTGTCTGTCTGTCTGTCTGTCTGTCTGTCTGTCTGTCTGTCTGTCTGTCTGTCTGTCTGTCTGTCTGTCTGTCTGTCTGTCTGTCTGTCTGTCTGTCTGTCTGTCTGTCTGTCTGTCTGTCTGTCTGTCTGTCTGTCTGTCTGTCTGTCTGTCTGTCTGTCTGTCTGTCTGTCTGTCTGTCTGTCTGTCTGTCTGTCTGTCTGTCTGTCTGTCTGTCTGTCTGTCTGTCTGTCTGTCTGTCTGTCTGTCTGTCTGTCTGTCTGTCTGTCTGTCTGTCTGTCTGTCTGTCTGTCTGTCTGTCTGTCTGTCTGTCTGTCTGTCTGTCTGTCTGTCTGTCTGTCTGTCTGTCTGTCTGTCTGTCTGTCTGTCTGTCTGTCTGTCTGTCTGTCTGTCTGTCTGTCTGTCTGTCTGTCTGTCTGTCTGTCTGTCTGTCTGTCTGTCTGTCTGTCTGTCTGTCTGTCTGTCTGTCTGTCTGTCTGTCTGTCTGTCTGTCTGTCTGTCTGTCTGTCTGTCTGTCTGTCTGTCTGTCTGTCTGTCTGTCTGTCTGTCTGTCTGTCTGTCTGTCTGTCTGTCTGTCTGTCTGTCTGTCTGTCTGTCTGTCTGTCTGTCTGTCTGTCTGTCTGTCTGTCTGTCTGTCTGTCTGTCTGTCTGTCTGTCTGTCTGTCTGTCTGTCTGTCTGTCTGTCTGTCTGTCTGTCTGTCTGTCTGTCTGTCTGTCTGTCTGTCTGTCTGTCTGTCTGTCTGTCTGTCTGTCTGTCTGTCTGTCTGTCTGTCTGTCTGTCTGTCTGTCTGTCTGTCTGTCTGTCTGTCTGTCTGTCTGTCTGTCTGTCTGTCTGTCTGTCTGTCTGTCTGTCTGTCTGTCTGTCTGTCTGTCTGTCTGTCTGTCTGTCTGTCTGTCTGTCTGTCTGTCTGTCTGTCTGTCTGTCTGTCTGTCTGTCTGTCTGTCTGTCTGTCTGTCTGTCTGTCTGTCTGTCTGTCTGTCTGTCTGTCTGTCTGTCTGTCTGTCTGTCTGTCTGTCTGTCTGTCTGTCTGTCTGTCTGTCTGTCTGTCTGTCTGTCTGTCTGTCTGTCTGTCTGTCTGTCTGTCTGTCTGTCTGTCTGTCTGTCTGTCTGTCTGTCTGTCTGTCTGTCTGTCTGTCTGTCTGTCTGTCTGTCTGTCTGTCTGTCTGTCTGTCTGTCTGTCTGTCTGTCTGTCTGTCTGTCTGTCTGTCTGTCTGTCTGTCTGTCTGTCTGTCTGTCTGTCTGTCTGTCTGTCTGTCTGTCTGTCTGTCTGTCTGTCTGTCTGTCTGTCTGTCTGTCTGTCTGTCTGTCTGTCTGTCTGTCTGTCTGTCTGTCTGTCTGTCTGTCTGTCTGTCTGTCTGTCTGTCTGTCTGTCTGTCTGTCTGTCTGTCTGTCTGTCTGTCTGTCTGTCTGTCTGTCTGTCTGTCTGTCTGTCTGTCTGTCTGTCTGTCTGTCTGTCTGTCTGTCTGTCTGTCTGTCTGTCTGTCTGTCTGTCTGTCTGTCTGTCTGTCTGTCTGTCTGTCTGTCTGTCTGTCTGTCTGTCTGTCTGTCTGTCTGTCTGTCTGTCTGTCTGTCTGTCTGTCTGTCTGTCTGTCTGTCTGTCTGTCTGTCTGTCTGTCTGTCTGTCTGTCTGTCTGTCTGTCTGTCTGTCTGTCTGTCTGTCTGTCTGTCTGTCTGTCTGTCTGTCTGTCTGTCTGTCTGTCTGTCTGTCTGTCTGTCTGTCTGTCTGTCTGTCTGTCTGTCTGTCTGTCTGTCTGTCTGTCTGTCTGTCTGTCTGTCTGTCTGTCTGTCTGTCTGTCTGTCTGTCTGTCTGTCTGTCTGTCTGTCTGTCTGTCTGTCTGTCTGTCTGTCTGTCTGTCTGTCTGTCTGTCTGTCTGTCTGTCTGTCTGTCTGTCTGTCTGTCTGTCTGTCTGTCTGTCTGTCTGTCTGTCTGTCTGTCTGTCTGTCTGTCTGTCTGTCTGTCTGTCTGTCTGTCTGTCTGTCTGTCTGTCTGTCTGTCTGTCTGTCTGTCTGTCTGTCTGTCTGTCTGTCTGTCTGTCTGTCTGTCTGTCTGTCTGTCTGTCTGTCTGTCTGTCTGTCTGTCTGTCTGTCTGTCTGTCTGTCTGTCTGTCTGTCTGTCTGTCTGTCTGTCTGTCTGTCTGTCTGTCTGTCTGTCTGTCTGTCTGTCTGTCTGTCTGTCTGTCTGTCTGTCTGTCTGTCTGTCTGTCTGTCTGTCTGTCTGTCTGTCTGTCTGTCTGTCTGTCTGTCTGTCTGTCTGTCTGTCTGTCTGTCTGTCTGTCTGTCTGTCTGTCTGTCTGTCTGTCTGTCTGTCTGTCTGTCTGTCTGTCTGTCTGTCTGTCTGTCTGTCTGTCTGTCTGTCTGTCTGTCTGTCTGTCTGTCTGTCTGTCTGTCTGTCTGTCTGTCTGTCTGTCTGTCTGTCTGTCTGTCTGTCTGTCTGTCTGTCTGTCTGTCTGTCTGTCTGTCTGTCTGTCTGTCTGTCTGTCTGTCTGTCTGTCTGTCTGTCTGTCTGTCTGTCTGTCTGTCTGTCTGTCTGTCTGTCTGTCTGTCTGTCTGTCTGTCTGTCTGTCTGTCTGTCTGTCTGTCTGTCTGTCTGTCTGTCTGTCTGTCTGTCTGTCTGTCTGTCTGTCTGTCTGTCTGTCTGTCTGTCTGTCTGTCTGTCTGTCTGTCTGTCTGTCTGTCTGTCTGTCTGTCTGTCTGTCTGTCTGTCTGTCTGTCTGTCTGTCTGTCTGTCTGTCTGTCTGTCTGTCTGTCTGTCTGTCTGTCTGTCTGTCTGTCTGTCTGTCTGTCTGTCTGTCTGTCTGTCTGTCTGTCTGTCTGTCTGTCTGTCTGTCTGTCTGTCTGTCTGTCTGTCTGTCTGTCTGTCTGTCTGTCTGTCTGTCTGTCTGTCTGTCTGTCTGTCTGTCTGTCTGTCTGTCTGTCTGTCTGTCTGTCTGTCTGTCTGTCTGTCTGTCTGTCTGTCTGTCTGTCTGTCTGTCTGTCTGTCTGTCTGTCTGTCTGTCTGTCTGTCTGTCTGTCTGTCTGTCTGTCTGTCTGTCTGTCTGTCTGTCTGTCTGTCTGTCTGTCTGTCTGTCTGTCTGTCTGTCTGTCTGTCTGTCTGTCTGTCTGTCTGTCTGTCTGTCTGTCTGTCTGTCTGTCTGTCTGTCTGTCTGTCTGTCTGTCTGTCTGTCTGTCTGTCTGTCTGTCTGTCTGTCTGTCTGTCTGTCTGTCTGTCTGTCTGTCTGTCTGTCTGTCTGTCTGTCTGTCTGTCTGTCTGTCTGTCTGTCTGTCTGTCTGTCTGTCTGTCTGTCTGTCTGTCTGTCTGTCTGTCTGTCTGTCTGTCTGTCTGTCTGTCTGTCTGTCTGTCTGTCTGTCTGTCTGTCTGTCTGTCTGTCTGTCTGTCTGTCTGTCTGTCTGTCTGTCTGTCTGTCTGTCTGTCTGTCTGTCTGTCTGTCTGTCTGTCTGTCTGTCTGTCTGTCTGTCTGTCTGTCTGTCTGTCTGTCTGTCTGTCTGTCTGTCTGTCTGTCTGTCTGTCTGTCTGTCTGTCTGTCTGTCTGTCTGTCTGTCTGTCTGTCTGTCTGTCTGTCTGTCTGTCTGTCTGTCTGTCTGTCTGTCTGTCTGTCTGTCTGTCTGTCTGTCTGTCTGTCTGTCTGTCTGTCTGTCTGTCTGTCTGTCTGTCTGTCTGTCTGTCTGTCTGTCTGTCTGTCTGTCTGTCTGTCTGTCTGTCTGTCTGTCTGTCTGTCTGTCTGTCTGTCTGTCTGTCTGTCTGTCTGTCTGTCTGTCTGTCTGTCTGTCTGTCTGTCTGTCTGTCTGTCTGTCTGTCTGTCTGTCTGTCTGTCTGTCTGTCTGTCTGTCTGTCTGTCTGTCTGTCTGTCTGTCTGTCTGTCTGTCTGTCTGTCTGTCTGTCTGTCTGTCTGTCTGTCTGTCTGTCTGTCTGTCTGTCTGTCTGTCTGTCTGTCTGTCTGTCTGTCTGTCTGTCTGTCTGTCTGTCTGTCTGTCTGTCTGTCTGTCTGTCTGTCTGTCTGTCTGTCTGTCTGTCTGTCTGTCTGTCTGTCTGTCTGTCTGTCTGTCTGTCTGTCTGTCTGTCTGTCTGTCTGTCTGTCTGTCTGTCTGTCTGTCTGTCTGTCTGTCTGTCTGTCTGTCTGTCTGTCTGTCTGTCTGTCTGTCTGTCTGTCTGTCTGTCTGTCTGTCTGTCTGTCTGTCTGTCTGTCTGTCTGTCTGTCTGTCTGTCTGTCTGTCTGTCTGTCTGTCTGTCTGTCTGTCTGTCTGTCTGTCTGTCTGTCTGTCTGTCTGTCTGTCTGTCTGTCTGTCTGTCTGTCTGTCTGTCTGTCTGTCTGTCTGTCTGTCTGTCTGTCTGTCTGTCTGTCTGTCTGTCTGTCCTGTCTGTCTGTCTGTCTGTCTGTCTGTCTGTCTGTCTGTCTGTCTGTCTGTCTGTCTGTCTGTCTGTCTGTCTGTCTGTCTGTCTGTCTGTCTGTCTGTCTGTCTGTCTGTCTGTCTGTCTGTCTGTCTGTCTGTCTGTCTGTCTGTCTGTCTGTCTGTCTGTCTGTCTGTCTGTCTGTCTGTCTGTCTGTCTGTCTGTCTGTCTGTCTGTCTGTCTGTCTGTCTGTCTGTCTGTCTGTCTGTCTGTCTGTCTGTCTGTCTGTCTGTCTGTCTGTCTGTCTGTCTGTCTGTCTGTCTGTCTGTCTGTCTGTCTGTCTGTCTGTCTGTCTGTCTGTCTGTCTGTCTGTCTGTCTGTCTGTCTGTCTGTCTGTCTGTCTGTCTGTCTGTCTGTCTGTCTGTCTGTCTGTCTGTCTGTCTGTCTGTCTGTCTGTCTGTCTGTCTGTCTGTCTGTCTGTCTGTCTGTCTGTCTGTCTGTCTGTCTGTCTGTCTGTCTGTCTGTCTGTCTGTCTGTCTGTCTGTCTGTCTGTCTGTCTGTCTGTCTGTCTGTCTGTCTGTCTGTCTGTCTGTCTGTCTGTCTGTCTGTCTGTCTGTCTGTCTGTCTGTCTGTCTGTCTGTCTGTCTGTCTGTCTGTCTGTCTGTCTGTCTGTCTGTCTGTCTGTCTGTCTGTCTGTCTGTCTGTCTGTCTGTCTGTCTGTCTGTCTGTCTGTCTGTCTGTCTGTCTGTCTGTCTGTCTGTCTGTCTGTCTGTCTGTCTGTCTGTCTGTCTGTCTGTCTGTCTGTCTGTCTGTCTGTCTGTCTGTCTGTCTGTCTGTCTGTCTGTCTGTCTGTCTGTCTGTCTGTCTGTCTGTCTGTCTGTCTGTCTGTCTGTCTGTCTGTCTGTCTGTCTGTCTGTCTGTCTGTCTGTCTGTCTGTCTGTCTGTCTGTCTGTCTGTCTGTCTGTCTGTCTGTCTGTCTGTCTGTCTGTCTGTCTGTCTGTCTGTCTGTCTGTCTGTCTGTCTGTCTGTCTGTCTGTCTGTCTGTCTGTCTGTCTGTCTGTCTGTCTGTCTGTCTGTCTGTCTGTCTGTCTGTCTGTCTGTCTGTCTGTCTGTCTGTCTGTCTGTCTGTCTGTCTGTCTGTCTGTCTGTCTGTCTGTCTGTCTGTCTGTCTGTCTGTCTGTCTGTCTGTCTGTCTGTCTGTCTGTCTGTCTGTCTGTCTGTCTGTCTGTCTGTCTGTCTGTCTGTCTGTCTGTCTGTCTGTCTGTCTGTCTGTCTGTCTGTCTGTCTGTCTGTCTGTCTGTCTGTCTGTCTGTCTGTCTGTCTGTCTGTCTGTCTGTCTGTCTGTCTGTCTGTCTGTCTGTCTGTCTGTCTGTCTGTCTGTCTGTCTGTCTGTCTGTCTGTCTGTCTGTCTGTCTGTCTGTCTGTCCTGTCTGTCTGTCTGTCTGTCTGTCTGTCTGTCTGTCTGTCTGTCTGTCTGTCTGTCTGTCTGTCTGTCTGTCTGTCTGTCTGTCTGTCTGTCTGTCTGTCTGTCTGTCTGTCTGTCTGTCTGTCTGTCTGTCTGTCTGTCTGTCTGTCTGTCTGTCTGTCTGTCTGTCTGTCTGTCTGTCTGTCTGTCTGTCTGTCTGTCTGTCTGTCTGTCTGTCTGTCTGTCTGTCTGTCTGTCTGTCTGTCTGTCTGTCTGTCTGTCTGTCTGTCTGTCTGTCTGTCTGTCTGTCTGTCTGTCTGTCTGTCTGTCTGTCTGTCTGTCTGTCTGTCTGTCTGTCTGTCTGTCTGTCTGTCTGTCTGTCTGTCTGTCTGTCTGTCTGTCTGTCTGTCTGTCTGTCTGTCTGTCTGTCTGTCTGTCTGTCTGTCTGTCTGTCTGTCTGTCTGGTCTGTCTGTCTGTCTGTCTGTCTGTCTGTCTGTCTGTCTGTCTGTCTGTCTGTCTGTCTGTCTGTCTGTCTGTCTGTCTGTCTGTCTGTCTGTCTGTCTGTCTGTCTGTCTGTCTGTCTGTCTGTCTGTCTGTCTGTCTGTCTGTCTGTCTGTCTGTCTGTCTGTCTGTCTGTCTGTCTGTCTGTCTGTCTGTCTGTCTGTCTGTCTGTCTGTCTGTCTGTCTTCTGTCTGTCTGTCTGTCTGTCTGTCTGTCTGTCTGTCTGTCTGTCTGTCTGTCTGTCTGTCTGTCTGTCTGTCTGTCTGTCTGTCTGTCTGTCTGTCTGTCTGTCTGTCTGTCTGTCTGTCTGTCTGTCTGTCTGTCTGTCTGTCTGTCTGTCTGTCTGTCTGTCTGTCTGTCTGTCTGTCTGTCTGTCTGTCTGTCTGTCTGTCTGTCTGTCTGTCTGTCTGTCTGTCTGTCTGTCTGTCTGTCTGTCTGTCTGTCTGTCTGTCTGTCTGTCTGTCTGTCTGTCTGTCTGTCTGTCTGTCTGTCTGTCTGTCTGTCCTGTCTGTCTGTCTGTCTGTCTGTCTGTCTGTCTGTCTGTCTGTCTGTCTGTCTGTCTGTCTGTCTGTCTGTCTGTCTGTCTGTCTGTCTGTCTGTCTGTCTGTCTGTCTGTCTGTCTGTCTGTCTGTCTGTCTGTCTGTCTGTCTGTCTGTCTGTCTGTCTGTCTGTCTGTCTGTCTGTCTGTCTGTCTGTCTGTCTGTCTGTCTGTCTGTCTGTCTGTCTGTCTGTCTGTCTGTCTGTCTGTCTGTCTGTCTGTCTGTCTGTCTGTCTGTCTGTCTGTCTGTCTGTCTGTCTGTCCTGTCTGTCTGTCTGTCTGTCTGTCTGTCTGTCGTCTGTCTGTCTGTCTGTCTGTCTGTCTGTC
>CAWZZZ010000117.1:12500-17500 GCA_963966595.1 Physocephala rufipes
TGTCTGTCTGTCTGTCTGTCTGTCTGTCTGTCTGTCTGTCTGTCTGTCTGTCTGTCTGTCTGTCTGTCTGTCTGTCTGTCTGTCTGTCTGTCTGTCTGTCTGTCTGTCTGTCTGTCTGTCTGTCTGTCTGTCTGTCTGTCTGTCTGTCTGTCTGTCTGTCTGTCTGTCTGTCTGTCTGTCTGTCTGTCTGTCTGTCTGTCTGTCTGTCTGTCTGTCTGTCTGTCTGTCTGTCTGTCTGTCTGTCTGTCTGTCTGTCTGTCTGTCTGTCTGTCTGTCTGTCTGTCTGTCTGTCTGTCTGTCTGTCTGTCTGTCTGTCTGTCTGTCTGTCTGTCTGTCTGTCTGTCTGTCTGTCTGTCTGTCTGTCTGTCTGTCTGTCTGTCTGTCTGTCTGTCTGTCTGTCTGTCTGTCTGTCTGTCTGTCTGTCTGTCTGTCTGTCTGTCTGTCTGTCTGTCTGTCTGTCTGTCTGTCTGTCTGTCTGTCTGTCTGTCTGTCTGTCTGTCTGTCTGTCTGTCTGTCTGTCTGTCTGTCTGTCTGTCTGTCTGTCTGTCTGTCTGTCTGTCTGTCTGTCTGTCTGTCTGTCTGTCTGTCTGTCTGTCTGTCTGTCTGTCTGTCTGTCTGTCTGTCTGTCTGTCTGTCTGTCTGTCTGTCTGTCTGTCTGTCTGTCTGTCTGTCTGTCTGTCTGTCTGTCTGTCTGTCTGTCTGTCTGTCTGTCTGTCTGTCTGTCTGTCTGTCTGTCTGTCTGTCTGTCTGTCTGTCTGTCTGTCTGTCTGTCTGTCTGTCTGTCTGTCTGTCTGTCTGTCTGTCTGTCTGTCTGTCTGTCTGTCTGTCTGTCTGTCTGTCTGTCTGTCTGTCTGTCTGTCTGTCTGTCTGTCTGTCTGTCTGTCTGTCTGTCTGTCTGTCTGTCTGTCTGTCTGTCTGTCTGTCTGTCTGTCTGTCTGTCTGTCTGTCTGTCTGTCTGTCTGTCTGTCTGTCTGTCTGTCTGTCTGTCTGTCTGTCTGTCTGTCTGTCTGTCTGTCTGTCTGTCTGTCTGTCTGTCTGTCTGTCTGTCTGTCTGTCTGTCTGTCTGTCTGTCTGTCTGTCTGTCTGTCTGTCTGTCTGTCTGTCTGTCTGTCTGTCTGTCTGTCTGTCTGTCTGTCTGTCTGTCTGTCTGTCTGTCTGTCTGTCTGTCTGTCTGTCTGTCTGTCTGTCTGTCTGTCTGTCTGTCTGTCTGTCTGTCTGTCTGTCTGTCTGTCTGTCTGTCTGTCTGTCTGTCTGTCTGTCTGTCTGTCTGTCTGTCTGTCTGTCTGTCTGTCTGTCTGTCTGTCTGTCTGTCTGTCTGTCTGTCTGTCTGTCTGTCTGTCTGTCTGTCTGTCTGTCTGTCTGTCTGTCTGTCTGTCTGTCTGTCTGTCTGTCTGTCTGTCTGTCTGTCTGTCTGTCTGTCTGTCTGTCTGTCTGTCTGTCTGTCTGTCTGTCTGTCTGTCTGTCTGTCTGTCTGTCTGTCTGTCTGTCTGTCTGTCTGTCTGTCTGTCTGTCTGTCTGTCTGTCTGTCTGTCTGTCTGTCTGTCTGTCTGTCTGTCTGTCTGTCTGTCTGTCTGTCTGTCTGTCTGTCTGTCTGTCTGTCTGTCTGTCTGTCTGTCTGTCTGTCTGTCTGTCTGTCTGTCTGTCTGTCTGTCTGTCTGTCTGTCTGTCTGTCTGTCTGTCTGTCTGTCTGTCTGTCTGTCTGTCTGTCTGTCTGTCTGTCTGTCTGTCTGTCTGTCTGTCTGTCTGTCTGTCTGTCTGTCTGTCTGTCTGTCTGTCTGTCTGTCTGTCTGTCTGTCTGTCTGTCTGTCTGTCTGTCTGTCTGTCTGTCTGTCTGTCTGTCTGTCTGTCTGTCTGTCTGTCTGTCTGTCTGTCTGTCTGTCTGTCTGTCTGTCTGTCTGTCTGTCTGTCTGTCTGTCTGTCTGTCTGTCTGTCTGTCTGTCTGTCTGTCTGTCTGTCTGTCTGTCTGTCTGTCTGTCTGTCTGTCTGTCTGTCTGTCTGTCTGTCTGTCTGTCTGTCTGTCTGTCTGTCTGTCTGTCTGTCTGTCTGTCTGTCTGTCTGTCTGTCTGTCTGTCTGTCTGTCTGTCTGTCTGTCTGTCTGTCTGTCTGTCTGTCTGTCTGTCTGTCTGTCTGTCTGTCTGTCTGTCTGTCTGTCTGTCTGTCTGTCTGTCTGTCTGTCTGTCTGTCTGTCTGTCTGTCTGTCTGTCTGTCTGTCTGTCTGTCTGTCTGTCTGTCTGTCTGTCTGTCTGTCTGTCTGTCTGTCTGTCTGTCTGTCTGTCTGTCTGTCTGTCTGTCTGTCTGTCTGTCTGTCTGTCTGTCTGTCTGTCTGTCTGTCTGTCTGTCTGTCTGTCTGTCTGTCTGTCTGTCTGTCTGTCTGTCTGTCTGTCTGTCTGTCTGTCTGTCTGTCTGTCTGTCTGTCTGTCTGTCTGTCTGTCTGTCTGTCTGTCTGTCTGTCTGTCTGTCTGTCTGTCTGTCTGTCTGTCTGTCTGTCTGTCCTGTCTGTCTGTCTGTCTGCTGTCTGTCTGTCTGTCTGTCTGTCTGTCTGTCTGTCTGTCTGTCTGTCTGTCTGTCTGTCTGTCTGTCTGTCTGTCTGTCTGTCTGTCTGTCTGTCTGTCTGTCTGTCTGTCTGTCTGTCTGTCTGTCTGTCTGTCTGTCTGTCTGTCTGTCTGTCTGTCTGTCTGTCTGTCTGTCTGTCTGTCTGTCTGTCTGTCTGTCTGTCTGTCTGTCTGTCTGTTGTCTGTCTGTCTGTCTGTCTGTCTGTCTGTCTGTCTGTCTGTCTGTCTGTCTGTCTGTCTGTCTGTCTGTCTGTCTGTCTGTCTGTCTGTCTGTCCTGTCTGTCTGTCTGTCTGTCTGTCTGTCTGTCTGTCTGTCTGTCTGTCTGTCTGTCTGTCTGTCTGTCTGTCTGTCTGTCTGTCTGTCTGTCTGTCTGTCTGTCTGTCTGTCTGTCTGTCTGTCTGTCTGTCTGTCTGTCTGTCTGTCTGTCTGTCTGTCTGTCTGTCTGTCTGTCTGTCTGTCTGTCTGTCTGTCTGTCTGTCTGTCTGTCTGTCTGTCTGTCTGTCTGTCTGTCTGTCTGTCTGTCTGTCTGTCTGTCTGTCTGTCTGTCTGTCTGTCTGTCTGTCTGTCTGTCTGTCTGTCTGTCTGTCTGTCTGTCTGTCTGTCTGTCTGTCTGTCTGTCTGTCTGTCTGTCTGTCTGTCTGTCTGTCTGTCTGTCTGTCTGTCTGTCTGTCTGTCTGTCTGTCTGTCTGTCTGTCTGTCTGTCTGTCTGTCTGTCTGTCTGTCTGTCTGTCTGTCTGTCTGTCTGTCTGTCTGTCTGTCTGTCTGTCTGTCTGTCTGTCTGTCTGTCTGTCTGTCTGTCTGTCTGTCTGTCTGTCTGTCTGTCTGTCTGTCTGTCTGTCTGTCTGTCTGTCTGTCTGTCTGTCTGTCTGTCTGTCTGTCTGTCTGTCTGTCTGTCTGTCTGTCTGTCTGTCTGTCTGTCTGTCTGTCTGTCTGTCTGTCTGTCTGTCTGTCTGTCTGTCTGTCTGTCTGTCTGTCTGTCTGTCTGTCTGTCTGTCTGTCTGTCTGTCTGTCTGTCTGTCTGTCTGTCTGTCTGTCTGTCTGTCTGTCTGTCTGTCTGTCTGTCTGTCTGTCTGTCTGTCTGTCTGTCTGTCTGTCTGTCTGTCTGTCTGTCTGTCTGTCTGTCTGTCCTGTCTGTCTGTCTGTCTGTCTGTCTGTCTGTCTGTCTGTCTGTCTGTCTGTCTGTCTGTCTGTCTGTCTGTCTGTCTGTCTGTCTGTCTGTCTGTCTGTCTGTCTGTCTGTCTGTCTGTCTGTCTGTCTGTCTGTCTGTCTGTCTGTCTGTCTGTCTGTCTGTCTGTCTGTCTGTCTGTCTGTCTGTCTGTCTGTCTGTCTGTCTGTCTGTCTGTCTGTCTGTCTGTCTGTCTGTCTGTCTGTCTGTCTGTCTGTCTGTCTGTCTGTCTGTCTGTCTGTCTGTCTGTCTGTCTGTCTGTCTGTCTGTCTGTCTGTCTGTCTGTCTGTCTGTCTGTCTGTCTGTCTGTCTGTCTGTCTGTCTGTCTGTCTGTCTGTCTGTCTGTCTGTCTGTCTGTCTGTCTGTCTGTCTGTCTGTCTGTCTGTCTGTCTGTCTGTCTGTCTGTCTGTCTGTCTGTCTGTCTGTCTGTCTGTCTGTCTGTCTGTCTGTCTGTCTGTCTGTCTGTCTGTCTGTCTGTCTGTCTGTCTGTCTGTCTGTCTGTCTGTCTGTCTGTCTGTCTGTCTGTCTGTCTGTCTGTCTGTCTGTCTGTCTGTCTGTCTGTCTGTCTGTCTGTCTGTCTGTCTGTCTGTCTGTCTGTCTGTCTGTCTGTCTGTCTGTCTGTCTGTCTGTCTGTCTGTCTGTCTGTCTGTCTGTCTGTCTGTCTGTCTGTCTGTCTGTCTGTCTGTCTGTCTGTCTGTCTGTCTGTCTGTCTGTCTGTCTGTCTGTCTGTCTGTCTGTCTGTCTGTCTGTCTGTCTGCTTCTGTCTGTCTGTCTGTCTGTCTGTCTGTCTGTCTGTCTGTCTGTCTGTCTGTCTGTCTGTCTGTCTGTCTGTCTGTCTGTCTGTCTGTCTGTCTGTCTGTCTGTCTGTCTGTCTGTCTGTCTGTCTGTCTGTCTGTCTGTCTGTCTGTCTGTCTGTCTGTCTGTCTGTCTGTCTGTCTGTCTGTCTGTCTGTCTGTCTGTCTGTCTGTCTGTCTGTCTGTCTGTCTGTCTGTCTGTCTGTCTGTCTGTCTGTCTGTCTGTCTGTCTGTCTGTCTGTCTGTCTGTCTGTCTGTCTGTCTGTCTGTCTGTCTGTCTGTCTGTCTGTCTGTCTGTCTGTCTGTCTGTCTGTCTGTCTGTCTGTCTGTCTGTCTGTCTGTCTGTCTGTCTGTCTGTCTGTCTGTCTGTCTGTCTGTCTGTCTGTCTGTCTGTCTGTCTGTCTGTCTGTCTGTCTGTCTGTCTGTCTGTCTGTCTGTCTGTCTGTCTGTCTGTCTGTCTGTCTGTCTGTCTGTCTGTCTGTCTGTCT
>CAWZZZ010000117.1:22500-25000 GCA_963966595.1 Physocephala rufipes
TCTGTCTGTCTGTCTGTCTGTCTGTCTGTCTGTCTGTCTGTCTGTCTGTCTGTCTGTCTGTCTGTCTGTCTGTCTGTCTGTCTGTCTGTCTGTCTGTCTGTCTGTCTGTCTGTCTGTCTGTCTGTCTGTCTGTCTGTCTGTCTGTCTGTCTGTCTGTCTGTCTGTCTGTCTGTCTGTCTGTCTGTCTGTCTGTCTGTCTGTCTGTCTGTCTGTCTGTCTGTCTGTCTGTCTGTCTGTCTGTCTGTCTGTCTGTCTGTCTGTCTGTCTGTCTGTCTGTCTGTCTGTCTGTCTGTCTGTCTGTCTGTCTGTCTGTCTGTCTGTCTGTCTGTCTGTCTGTCTGTCTGTCTGTCTGTCTGTCTGTCTGTCTGTCTGTCTGTCTGTCTGTCTGTCTGTCTGTCTGTCTGTCTGTCTGTCTGTCAGTCTGTCTGTCTGTCTTCTGTCTGTCTGTCTGTCTGTCTGTCTGTCTGTCTGTCTGTCTGTCTGTCTGTCTGTCTGTCTGTCTGTCTGTCTGTCTGTCTGTCTGTCTGTCTGTCTGTCTGTCTGTCTGTCTGTCTGTCTGTCTGTCTGTCTGTCTGTCTGTCTGTCTGTCTGTCTGTCTGTCTGTCTGTCTGTCTGTCTGTCTGTCTGTCTGTCTGTCTGTCTGTCTGTCTGTCTGTCTGTCTGTCTGTCTGTCTGTCTGTCTGTCTGTCTGTCTGTCTGTCTGTCTGTCTGTCTGTCTGTCTGTCTGTCTGTCTGTCTGTCTGTCTGTCTGTCTGTCTGTCTGTCTGTCTGTCTGTCTGTCTGTCTGTCTGTCTGTCTGTCTGTCTGTCTGTCTGTCTGTCTGTCTGTCTGTCTGTCTGTCTGTCTGTCTGTCTGTCTGTCTGTCTGTCTGTCTGTCTGTCTGTCTGTCTGTCTGTCTGTCTGTCTGTCTGTCTGTCTGTCTGTCTGTCTGTCTGTCTGTCTGTCTGTCTGTCTGTCTGTCTGTCTGTCTGTCTGTCTGTCTGTCTGTCTGTCTGTCTGTCTGTCTGTCTGTCTGTCTGTCTGTCTGTCTGTCTGTCTGTCTGTCTGTCTGTCTGTCTGTCTGTCTGTCTGTCTGTCTGTCTGTCTGTCTGTCTGTCTGTCTGTCTGTCTGTCTGTCTGTCTGTCTGTCTGTCTGTCTGTCTGTCTGTCTGTCTGTCTGTCTGTCTGTCTGTCTGTCTGTCTGTCTGTCTGTCTGTCTGTCTGTCTGTCTGTCTGTCTGTCTGTCTGTCTGTCTGTCTGTCTGTCTGTCTGTCTGTCTGTCTGTCTGTCTGTCTGTCTGTCTGTCTGTCTGTCTGTCTGTCTGTCTGTCTGTCTGTCTGTCTGTCTGTCTGTCTGTCTGTCTGTCTGTCTGTCTGTCTGTCTGTCTGTCTGTCTGTCTGTCTGTCTGTCTGTCTGTCTGTCTGTCTGTCTGTCTGTCTGTCTGTCTGTCTGTCTGTCTGTCTGTCTGTCTGTCTGTCTGTCTGTCTGTCTGTCTGTCTGTCTGTCTGTCTGTCTGTCTGTCTGTCTGTCTGTCTGTCTGTCTGTCTGTCTGTCTGTCTGTCTGTCTGTCTGTCTGTCTGTCTGTCTGTCTGTCTGTCTGTCTGTCTGTCTGTCTGTCTGTCTGTCTGTCTGTCTGTCTGTCTGTCTGTCTGTCTGTCTGTCTGTCTGTCTGTCTGTCTGTCTGTCTGTCTGTCTGTCTGTCTGTCTGTCTGTCTGTCTGTCTGTCTGTCTGTCTGTCTGTCTGTCTGTCTGTCTGTCTGTCTGTCTGTCTGTCTGTCTGTCTGTCTGTCTGTCTGTCTGTCTGTCTGTCTGTCTGTCTGTCTGTCTGTCTGTCTGTCTGTCTGTCTGTCTGTCTGTCTGTCTGTCTGTCTGTCTGTCTGTCTGTCTGTCTGTCTGTCTGTCTGTCTGTCTGTCTGTCTGTCTGTCTGTCTGTCTGTCTGTCTGTCTGTCTGTCTGTCTGTCTGTCTGTCTGTCTGTCTGTCTGTCTGTCTGTCTGTCTGTCTGTCTGTCTGTCTGTCTGTCTGTCTGTCTGTCTGTCTGTCTGTCTGTCTGTCTGTCTGTCTGTCTGTCTGTCTGTCTGTCTGTCTGTCTGTCTGTCTGTCTGTCTGTCTGTCTGTCTGTCTGTCTGTCTGTCTGTCTGTCTGTCTGTCTGTCTGTCTGTCTGTCTGTCTGTCTGTCTGTCTGTCTGTCTGTCTGTCTGTCTGTCTGTCTGTCTGTCTGTCTGTCTGTCTGTCTGTCTGTCTGTCTGTCTGTCTGTCTGTCTGTCTGTCTGTCTGTCTGTCTGTCTGTCTGTCTGTCTGTCTGTCTGTCTGTCTGTCTGTCTGTCTGTCTGTCTGTCTGTCTGTCTGTCTGTCTGTCTGTCTGTCTGTCTGTCTGTCTGTCTGTCTGTCTGTCTGTCTGTCTGTCTGTCTGTCTGTCTGTCTGTCTGTCTGTCTGTCTGTCTGTCTGTCTGTCTGTCTGTCTGTCTGTCTGTCTGTCTGTCTGTCTGTCTGTCTGTCTGTCTGTCTGTCTGTCTGTCTGT
>CAWZZZ010000117.1:35000-60177 GCA_963966595.1 Physocephala rufipes
GTCTGTCTGTCTGTCTGTCTGTCTGTCTGTCTGTCTGTCTGTCTGTCTGTCTGTCTGTCTGTCTGTCTGTCTGTCTGTCTGTCTGTCTGTCTGTCTGTCTGTCTGTCTGTCTGTCTGTCTGTCTGTCTGTCTGTCTGTCTCTGTCTGTCTGTCTGTCTGTCTGTCTGTCTGTCTGTCTGTCTGTCTGTCTGTCTGTCTGTCTGTCTGTCTGTCTGTCTGTCTGTCTGTCTGTCTGTCTGTCTGTCTGTCTGTCTGTCTGTCTGTCTGTCTGTCTGTCTGTCTGTCTGTCTGTCTGTCTGTCTGTCTGTCTGTCTGTCTGTCTGTCTGTCTGTCTGTCTGTCTGTCTGTCTGTCTGTCTGTCTGTCTGTCTGTCTGTCTGTCTGTCTGTCTGTCTGTCTGTCTGTCTGTCTGTCTGTCTGTCTGTCTGTCTGTCTGTCTGTCTGTCTGTCTGTCTGTCTGTCTGTCTGTCTGTCTGTCTGTCTGTCTGTCTGTCTGTCTGTCTGTCTGTCTGTCTGTCTGTCTGTCTGTCTGTCTGTCTGTCTGTCTGTCTGTCTGTCTGTCTGTCTGTCTGTCTGTCTGTCTGTCTGTCTGTCTGTCTGTCTGTCTGTCTGTCTGTCTGTCTGTCTGTCTGTCTGTCTGTCTGTCTGTCTGTCTGTCTGTCTGTCTGTCTGTCTGTCTGTCTGTCTGTCTGTCTGTCTGTCTGTCTGTCTGTCTGTCTGTCTGTCTGTCTGTCTGTCTGTCTGTCTGTCTGTCTGTCTGTCTGTCTGTCTGTCTGTCTGTCTGTCTGTCTGTCTGTCTGTCTGTCTGTCTGTCTGTCTGTCTGTCTGTCTGTCTGTCTGTCTGTCTGTCTGTCTGTCTGTCTGTCTGTCTGTCTGTCTGTCTGTCTGTCTGTCTGTCTGTCTGTCTGTCTGTCTGTCTGTCTGTCTGTCTGTCTGTCTGTCTGTCTGTCTGTCTGTCTGTCTGTCTGTCTGTCTGTCTGTCTGTCTGTCTGTCTGTCTGTCTGTCTGTCTGTCTGTCTGTCTGTCTGTCTGTCTGTCTGTCTGTCTGTCTGTCTGTCTGTCTGTCTGTCTGTCTGTCTGTCTGTCTGTCTGTCTGTCTGTCTGTCTGTCTGTCTGTCTGTCTGTCTGTCTGTCTGTCTGTCTGTCTGTCTGTCTGTCTGTCTGTCTGTCTGTCTGTCTGTCTGTCTGTCTGTCTGTCTGTCTGTCTGTCTGTCTGTCTGTCTGTCTGTCTGTCTGTCTGTCTGTCTGTCTGTCTGTCTGTCTGTCTGTCTGTCTGTCTGTCTGTCTGTCTGTCTGTCTGTCTGTCTGTCTGTCTGTCTGTCTGTCTGTCTGTCTGTCTGTCTGTCTGTCTGTCTGTCTGTCTGTCTGTCTGTCTGTCTGTCTGTCTGTCTGTCTGTCTGTCTGTCTGTCTGTCTGTCTGTCTGTCTGTCTGTCTGTCTGTCTGTCTGTCTGTCTGTCTGTCTGTCTGTCTGTCTGTCTGTCTGTCTGTCTGTCTGTCTGTCTGTCTGTCTGTCTGTCTGTCTGTCTGTCTGTCTGTCTGTCTGTCTGTCTGTCTGTCTGTCTGTCTGTCTGTCTGTCTGTCTGTCTGTCTGTCTGTCTGTCTGTCTGTCTGTCTGTCTGTCTGTCTGTCTGTCTGTCTGTCTGTCTGTCTGTCTGTCTGTCTGTCTGTCTGTCTGTCTGTCTGTCTGTCTGTCTGTCTGTCTGTCTGTCTGTCTGTCTGTCTGTCTGTCTGTCTGTCTGTCTGTCTGTCTGTCTGTCTGTCTGTCTGTCTGTCTGTCTGTCTGTCTGTCTGTCTGTCTGTCTGTCTGTCTGTCTGTCTGTCTGTCTGTCTGTCTGTCTGTCTGTCTGTCTGTCTGTCTGTCTGTCTGTCTGTCTGTCTGTCTGTCTGTCTGTCTGTCTGTCTGTCTGTCTGTCTGTCTGTCTGTCTGTCTGTCTGTCTGTCTGTCTGTCTGTCTGTCTGTCTGTCTGTCTGTCTGTCTGTCTGTCTGTCTGTCTGTCTGTCTGTCTGTCTGTCTGTCTGTCTGTCTGTCTGTCTGTCTGTCTGTCTGTCTGTCTGTCTGTCTGTCTGTCTGTCTGTCTGTCTGTCTGTCTGTCTGTCTGTCTGTCTGTCTGTCTGTCTGTCTGTCTGTCTGTCTGTCTGTCTGTCTGTCTGTCTGTCTGTCTGTCTGTCTGTCTGTCTGTCTGTCTGTCTGTCTGTCTGTCTGTCTGTCTGTCTGTCTGTCTGTCTGTCTGTCTGTCTGTCTGTCTGTCTGTCTGTCTGTCTGTCTGTCTGTCTGTCTGTCTGTCTGTCTGTCTGTCTGTCTGTCTGTCTGTCTGTCTGTCTGTCTGTCTGTCTGTCTGTCTGTCTGTCTGTCTGTCTGTCTGTCTGTCTGTCTGTCTGTCTGTCTGTCTGTCTGTCTGTCTGTCTGTCTGTCTGTCTGTCTGTCTGTCTGTCTGTCTGTCTGTCTGTCTGTCTGTCTGTCTGTCTGTCTGTCTGTCTGTCTGTCTGTCTGTCTGTCTGTCTGTCTGTCTGTCTGTCTGTCTGTCTGTCTGTCTGTCTGTCTGTCTGTCTGTCTGTCTGTCTGTCTGTCTGTCTGTCTGTCTGTCTGTCTGTCTGTCTGTCTGTCTGTCTGTCTGTCTGTCTGTCTGTCTGTCTGTCTGTCTGTCTGTCTGTCTGTCTGTCTGTCTGTCTGTCTGTCTGTCTGTCTGTCTGTCTGTCTGTCTGTCTGTCTGTCTGTCTGTCTGTCTGTCTGTCTGTCTGTCTGTCTGTCTGTCTGTCTGTCTGTCTGTCTGTCTGTCTGTCTGTCTGTCTGTCTGTCTGTCTGTCTGTCTGTCTGTCTGTCTGTCTGTCTGTCTGTCTGTCTGTCTGTCTGTCTGTCTGTCTGTCTGTCTGTCTGTCTGTCTGTCTGTCTGTCTGTCTGTCTGTCTGTCTGTCTGTCTGTCTGTCTGTCTGTCTGTCTGTCTGTCTGTCTGTCTGTCTGTCTGTCTGTCTGTCTGTCTGTCTGTCTGTCTGTCTGTCTGTCTGTCTGTCTGTCTGTCTGTCTGTCTGTCTGTCTGTCTGTCTGTCTGTCTGTCTGTCTGTCTGTCTGTCTGTCTGTCTGTCTGTCTGTCTGTCTGTCTGTCTGTCTGTCTGTCTGTCTGTCTGTCTGTCTGTCTGTCTGTCTGTCTGTCTGTCTGTCTGTCTGTCTGTCTGTCTGTCTGTCTGTCTGTCTGTCTGTCTGTCTGTCTGTCTGTCTGTCTGTCTGTCTGTCTGTCTGTCTGTCTGTCTGTCTGTCTGTCTGTCTGTCTGTCTGTCTGTCTGTCTGTCTGTCTGTCTGTCTGTCTGTCTGTCTGTCTGTCTGTCTGTCTGTCTGTCTGTCTGTCTGTCTGTCTGTCTGTCTGTCTGTCTGTCTGTCTGTCTGTCTGTCTGTCTGTCTGTCTGTCTGTCTGTCTGTCTGTCTGTCTGTCTGTCTGTCTGTCTGTCTGTCTGTCTGTCTGTCTGTCTGTCTGTCTGTCTGTCTGTCTGTCTGTCTGTCTGTCTGTCTGTCTGTCTGTCTGTCTGTCTGTCTGTCTGTCTGTCTGTCTGTCTGTCTGTCTGTCTGTCTGTCTGTCTGTCTGTCTGTCTGTCTGTCTGTCTGTCTGTCTGTCTGTCTGTCTGTCTGTCTGTCTGTCTGTCTGTCTGTCTGTCTGTCTGTCTGTCTGTCTGTCTGTCTGTCTGTCTGTCTGTCTGTCTGTCTGTCTGTCTGTCTGTCTGTCTGTCTGTCTGTCTGTCTGTCTGTCTGTCTGTCTGTCTGTCTGTCTGTCTGTCTGTCTGTCTGTCTGTCTGTCTGTCTGTCTGTCTGTCTGTCTGTCTGTCTGTCTGTCTGTCTGTCTGTCTGTCTGTCTGTCTGTCTGTCTGTCTGTCTGTCTGTCTGTCTGTCTGTCTGTCTGTCTGTCTGTCTGTCTGTCTGTCTGTCTGTCTGTCTGTCTGTCTGTCTGTCTGTCTGTCTGTCTGTCTGTCTGTCTGTCTGTCTGTCTGTCTGTCTGTCTGTCTGTCTGTCTGTCTGTCTGTCTGTCTGTCTGTCTGTCTGTCTGTCTGTCTGTCTGTCTGTCTGTCTGTCTGTCTGTCTGTCTGTCTGTCTGTCTGTCTGTCTGTCTGTCTGTCTGTCTGTCTGTCTGTCTGTCTGTCTGTCTGTCTGTCTGTCTGTCTGTCTGTCTGTCTGTCTGTCTGTCTGTCTGTCTGTCTGTCTGTCTGTCTGTCTGTCTGTCTGTCTGTCTGTCTGTCTGTCTGTCTGTCTGTCTGTCTGTCTGTCTGTCTGTCTGTCTGTCTGTCTGTCTGTCTGTCTGTCTGTCTGTCTGTCTGTCTGTCTGTCTGTCTGTCTGTCTGTCTGTCTGTCTGTCTGTCTGTCTGTCTGTCTGTCTGTCTGTCTGTCTGTCTGTCTGTCTGTCTGTCTGTCTGTCTGTCTGTCTGTCTGTCTGTCTGTCTGTCTGTCTGTCTGTCTGTCTGTCTGTCTGTCTGTCTGTCTGTCTGTCTGTCTGTCTGTCTGTCTGTCTGTCTGTCTGTCTGTCTGTCTGTCTGTCTGTCTGTCTGTCTGTCTGTCTGTCTGTCTGTCTGTCTGTCTGTCTGTCTGTCTGTCTGTCTGTCTGTCTGTCTGTCTGTCTGTCTGTCTGTCTGTCTGTCTGTCTGTCTGTCTGTCTGTCTGTCTGTCTGTCTGTCTGTCTGTCTGTCTGTCTGTCTGTCTGTCTGTCTGTCTGTCTGTCTGTCTGTCTGTCTGTCTGTCTGTCTGTCTGTCTGTCTGTCTGTCTGTCTGTCTGTCTGTCTGTCTGTCTGTCTGTCTGTCTGTCTGTCTGTCTGTCTGTCTGTCTGTCTGTCTGTCTGTCTGTCTGTCTGTCTGTCTGTCTGTCTGTCTGTCTGTCTGTCTGTCTGTCTGTCTGTCTGTCTGTCTGTCTGTCTGTCTGTCTGTCTGTCTGTCTGTCTGTCTGTCTGTCTGTCTGTCTGTCTGTCTGTCTGTCTGTCTGTCTGTCTGTCTGTCTGTCTGTCTGTCTGTCTGTCTGTCTGTCTGTCTGTCTGTCTGTCTGTCTGTCTGTCTGTCTGTCTGTCTGTCTGTCTGTCTGTCTGTCTGTCTGTCTGTCTGTCTGTCTGTCTGTCTGTCTGTCTGTCTGTCTGTCTGTCTGTCTGTCTGTCTGTCTGTCTGTCTGTCTGTCTGTCTGTCTGTCTGTCTGTCTGTCTGTCTGTCTGTCTGTCTGTCTGTCTGTCTGTCTGTCTGTCTGTCTGTCTGTCTGTCTGTCTGTCTGTCTGTCTGTCTGTCTGTCTGTCTGTCTGTCTGTCTGTCTGTCTGTCTGTCTGTCTGTCTGTCTGTCTGTCTGTCTGTCTGTCTGTCTGTCTGTCTGTCTGTCTGTCTGTCTGTCTGTCTGTCTGTCTGTCTGTCTGTCTGTCTGTCTGTCTGTCTGTCTGTCTGTCTGTCTGTCTGTCTGTCTGTCTGTCTGTCTGTCTGTCTGTCTGTCTGTCTGTCTGTCTGTCTGTCTGTCTGTCTGTCTGTCTGTCTGTCTGTCTGTCTGTCTGTCTGTCTGTCTGTCTGTCTGTCTGTCTGTCTGTCTGTCTGTCTGTCTGTCTGTCTGTCTGTCTGTCTGTCTGTCTGTCTGTCTGTCTGTCTGTCTGTCTGTCTGTCTGTCTGTCTGTCTGTCTGTCTGTCTGTCTGTCTGTCTGTCTGTCTGTCTGTCTGTCTGTCTGTCTGTCTGTCTGTCTGTCTGTCTGTCTGTCTGTCTGTCTGTCTGTCTGTCTGTCTGTCTGTCTGTCTGTCTGTCTGTCTGTCTGTCTGTCTGTCTGTCTGTCTGTCTGTCTGTCTGTCTGTCTGTCTGTCTGTCTGTCTGTCTGTCTGTCTGTCTGTCTGTCTGTCTGTCTGTCTGTCTGTCTGTCTGTCTGTCTGTCTGTCTGTCTGTCTGTCTGTCTGTCTGTCTGTCTGTCTGTCTGTCTGTCTGTCTGTCTGTCTGTCTGTCTGTCTGTCTGTCTGTCTGTCTGTCTGTCTGTCTGTCTGTCTGTCTGTCTGTCTGTCTGTCTGTCTGTCTGTCTGTCTGTCTGTCTGTCTGTCTGTCTGTCTGTCTGTCTGTCTGTCTGTCTGTCTGTCTGTCTGTCTGTCTGTCTGTCTGTCTGTCTGTCTGTCTGTCTGTCTGTCTGTCTGTCTGTCTGTCTGTCTGTCTGTCTGTCTGTCTGTCTGTCTGTCTGTCTGTCTGTCTGTCTGTCTGTCTGTCTGTCTGTCTGTCTGTCTGTCTGTCTGTCTGTCTGTCTGTCTGTCTGTCTGTCTGTCTGTCTGTCTGTCTGTCTGTCTGTCTGTCTGTCTGTCTGTCTGTCTGTCTGTCTGTCTGTCTGTCTGTCTGTCTGTCTGTCTGTCTGTCTGTCTGTCTGTCTGTCTGTCTGTCTGTCTGTCTGTCTGTCTGTCTGTCTGTCTGTCTGTCTGTCTGTCTGTCTGTCTGTCTGTCTGTCTGTCTGTCTGTCTGTCTGTCTGTCTGTCTGTCTGTCTGTCTGTCTGTCTGTCTGTCTGTCTGTCTGTCTGTCTGTCTGTCTGTCTGTCTGTCTGTCTGTCTGTCTGTCTGTCTGTCTGTCTGTCTGTCTGTCTGTCTGTCTGTCTGTCTGTCTGTCTGTCTGTCTGTCTGTCTGTCTGTCTGTCTGTCTGTCTGTCTGTCTGTCTGTCTGTCTGTCTGTCTGTCTGTCTGTCTGTCTGTCTGTCTGTCTGTCTGTCTGTCTGTCTGTCTGTCTGTCTGTCTGTCTGTCTGTCTGTCTGTCTGTCTGTCTGTCTGTCTGTCTGTCTGTCTGTCTGTCTGTCTGTCTGTCTGTCTGTCTGTCTGTCTGTCTGTCTGTCTGTCTGTCTGTCTGTCTGTCTGTCTGTCTGTCTGTCTGTCTGTCTGTCTGTCTGTCTGTCTGTCTGTCTGTCTGTCTGTCTGTCTGTCTGTCTGTCTGTCTGTCTGTCTGTCTGTCTGTCTGTCTGTCTGTCTGTCTGTCTGTCTGTCTGTCTGTCTGTCTGTCTGTCTGTCTGTCTGTCTGTCTGTCTGTCTGTCTGTCTGTCTGTCTGTCTGTCTGTCTGTCTGTCTGTCTGTCTGTCTGTCTGTCTGTCTGTCTGTCTGTCTGTCTGTCTGTCTGTCTGTCTGTCTGTCTGTCTGTCTGTCTGTCTGTCTGTCTGTCTGTCTGTCTGTCTGTCTGTCTGTCTGTCTGTCTGTCTGTCTGTCTGTCTGTCTGTCTGTCTGTCTGTCTGTCTGTCTGTCTGTCTGTCTGTCTGTCTGTCTGTCTGTCTGTCTGTCTGTCTGTCTGTCTGTCTGTCTGTCTGTCTGTCTGTCTGTCTGTCTGTCTGTCTGTCTGTCTGTCTGTCTGTCTGTCTGTCTGTCTGTCTGTCTGTCTGTCTGTCTGTCTGTCTGTCTGTCTGTCTGTCTGTCTGTCTGTCTGTCTGTCTGTCTGTCTGTCTGTCTGTCTGTCTGTCTGTCTGTCTGTCTGTCTGTCTGTCTGTCTGTCTGTCTGTCTGTCTGTCTGTCTGTCTGTCTGTCTGTCTGTCTGTCTGTCTGTCTGTCTGTCTGTCTGTCTGTCTGTCTGTCTGTCTGTCTGTCTGTCTGTCTGTCTGTCTGTCTGTCTGTCTGTCTGTCTGTCTGTCTGTCTGTCTGTCTGTCTGTCTGTCTGTCTGTCTGTCTGTCTGTCTGTCTGTCTGTCTGTCTGTCTGTCTGTCTGTCTGTCTGTCTGTCTGTCTGTCTGTCTGTCTGTCTGTCTGTCTGTCTGTCTGTCTGTCTGTCTGTCTGTCTGTCTGTCTGTCTGTCTGTCTGTCTGTCTGTCTGTCTGTCTGTCTGTCTGTCTGTCTGTCTGTCTGTCTGTCTGTCTGTCTGTCTGTCTGTCTGTCTGTCTGTCTGTCTGTCTGTCTGTCTGTCTGTCTGTCTGTCTGTCTGTCTGTCTGTCTGTCTGTCTGTCTGTCTGTCTGTCTGTCTGTCTGTCTGTCTGTCTGTCTGTCTGTCTGTCTGTCTGTCTGTCTGTCTGTCTGTCTGTCTGTCTGTCTGTCTGTCTGTCTGTCTGTCTGTCTGTCTGTCTGTCTGTCTGTCTGTCTGTCTGTCTGTCTGTCTGTCTGTCTGTCTGTCTGTCTGTCTGTCTGTCTGTCTGTCTGTCTGTCTGTCTGTCTGTCTGTCTGTCTGTCTGTCTGTCTGTCTGTCTGTCTGTCTGTCTGTCTGTCTGTCTGTCTGTCTGTCTGTCTGTCTGTCTGTCTGTCTGTCTGTCTGTCTGTCTGTCTGTCTGTCTGTCTGTCTGTCTGTCTGTCTGTCTGTCTGTCTGTCTGTCTGTCTGTCTGTCTGTCTGTCTGTCTGTCTGTCTGTCTGTCTGTCTGTCTGTCTGTCTGTCTGTCTGTCTGTCTGTCTGTCTGTCTGTCTGTCTGTCTGTCTGTCTGTCTGTCTGTCTGTCTGTCTGTCTGTCTGTCTGTCTGTCTGTCTGTCTGTCTGTCTGTCTGTCTGTCTGTCTGTCTGTCTGTCTGTCTGTCTGTCTGTCTGTCTGTCTGTCTGTCTGTCTGTCTGTCTGTCTGTCTGTCTGTCTGTCTGTCTGTCTGTCTGTCTGTCTGTCTGTCTGTCTGTCTGTCTGTCTGTCTGTCTGTCTGTCTGTCTGTCTGTCTGTCTGTCTGTCTGTCTGTCTGTCTGTCTGTCTGTCTGTCTGTCTGTCTGTCTGTCTGTCTGTCTGTCTGTCTGTCTGTCTGTCTGTCTGTCTGTCTGTCTGTCTGTCTGTCTGTCTGTCTGTCTGTCTGTCTGTCTGTCTGTCTGTCTGTCTGTCTGTCTGTCTGTCTGTCTGTCTGTCTGTCTGTCTGTCTGTCTGTCTGTCTGTCTGTCTGTCTGTCTGTCTGTCTGTCTGTCTGTCTGTCTGTCTGTCTGTCTGTCTGTCTGTCTGTCTGTCTGTCTGTCTGTCTGTCTGTCTGTCTGTCTGTCTGTCTGTCTGTCTGTCTGTCTGTCTGTCTGTCTGTCTGTCTGTCTGTCTGTCTGTCTGTCTGTCTGTCTGTCTGTCTGTCTGTCTGTCTGTCTGTCTGTCTGTCTGTCTGTCTGTCTGTCTGTCTGTCTGTCTGTCTGTCTGTCTGTCTGTCTGTCTGTCTGTCTGTCTGTCTGTCTGTCTGTCTGTCTGTCTGTCTGTCTGTCTGTCTGTCTGTCTGTCTGTCGTCTGTCTGTCTGTCTGTCTGTCTGTCTGTCTGTCTGTCTGTCTGTCTGTCTGTCTGTCTGTCTGTCTGTCTGTCTGTCTGTCTGTCTGTCTGTCTGTCTGTCTGTCTGTCTGTCTGTCTGTCTGTCTGTCTGTCTGTCTGTCTGTCTGTCTGTCTGTCTGTCTGTCTGTCTGTCTGTCTGTCTGTCTGTCTGTCTGTCTGTCTGTCTGTCTGTCTGTCTGTCTGTCTGTCTGTCTGTCTGTCTGTCTGTCTGTCTGTCTGTCTGTCTGTCTGTCTGTCTGTCTGTCTGTCTGTCTGTCTGTCTGTCTGTCTGTCTGTCTGTCTGTCTGTCTGTCTGTCTGTCTGTCTGTCTGTCTGTCTGTCTGTCTGTCTGTCTGTCTGTCTGTCTGTCTGTCTGTCTGTCTGTCTGTCTGTCTGTCTGTCTGTCTGTCTGTCTGTCTGTCTGTCTGTCTGTCTGTCTGTCTGTCTGTCTGTCTGTCTGTCTGTCTGTCTGTCTGTCTGTCTGTCTGTCTGTCTGTCTGTCTGTCTGTCTGTCTGTCTGTCTGTCTGTCTGTCTGTCTGTCTGTCTGTCTGTCTGTCTGTCTGTCTGTCTGTCTGTCTGTCTGTCTGTCTGTCTGTCTGTCTGTCTGTCTGTCTGTCTGTCTGTCTGTCTGTCTGTCTGTCTGTCTGTCTGTCTGTCTGTCTGTCTGTCTGTCTGTCTGTCTGTCTGTCTGTCTGTCTGTCTGTCTGTCTGTCTGTCTGTCTGTCTGTCTGTCTGTCTGTCTGTCTGTCTGTCTGTCTGTCTGTCTGTCTGTCTGTCTGTCTGTCTGTCTGTCTGTCTGTCTGTCTGTCTGTCTGTCTGTCTGTCTGTCTGTCTGTCTGTCTGTCTGTCTGTCTGTCTGTCTGTCTGTCTGTCTGTCTGTCTGTCTGTCTGTCTGTCTGTCTGTCTGTCTGTCTGTCTGTCTGTCTGTCTGTCTGTCTGTCTGTCTGTCTGTCTGTCTGTCTGTCTGTCTGTCTGTCTGTCTGTCTGTCTGTCTGTCTGTCTGTCTGTCTGTCTGTCTGTCTGTCTGTCTGTCTGTCTGTCTGTCTGTCTGTCTGTCTGTCTGTCTGTCTGTCTGTCTGTCTGTCTGTCTGTCTGTCTGTCTGTCTGTCTGTCTGTCTGTCTGTCTGTCTGTCTGTCTGTCTGTCTGTCTGTCTGTCTGTCTGTCTGTCTGTCTGTCTGTCTGTCTGTCTGTCTGTCTGTCTGTCTGTCTGTCTGTCTGTCTGTCTGTCTGTCTGTCTGTCTGTCTGTCTGTCTGTCTGTCTGTCTGTCTGTCTGTCTGTCTGTCTGTCTGTCTGTCTGTCTGTCTGTCTGTCTGTCTGTCTGTCTGTCTGTCTGTCTGTCTGTCTGTCTGTCTGTCTGTCTGTCTGTCTGTCTGTCTGTCTGTCTGTCTGTCTGTCTGTCTGTCTGTCTGTCTGTCTGTCTGTCTGTCTGTCTGTCTGTCTGTCTGTCTGTCTGTCTGTCTGTCTGTCTGTCTGTCTGTCTGTCTGTCTGTCTGTCTGTCTGTCTGTCTGTCTGTCTGTCTGTCTGTCTGTCTGTCTGTCTGTCTGTCTGTCTGTCTGTCTGTCTGTCTGTCTGTCTGTCTGTCTGTCTGTCTGTCTGTCTGTCTGTCTGTCTGTCTGTCTGTCTGTCTGTCTGTCTGTCTGTCTGTCTGTCTGTCTGTCTGTCTGTCTGTCTGTCTGTCTGTCTGTCTGTCTGTCTGTCTGTCTGTCTGTCTGTCTGTCTGTCTGTCTGTCTGTCTGTCTGTCTGTCTGTCTGTCTGTCTGTCTGTCTGTCTGTCTGTCTGTCTGTCTGTCTGTCTGTCTGTCTGTCTGTCTGTCTGTCTGTCTGTCTGTCTGTCTGTCTGTCTGTCTGTCTGTCTGTCTGTCTGTCTGTCTGTCTGTCTGTCTGTCTGTCTGTCTGTCTGTCTGTCTGTCTGTCTGTCTGTCTGTCTGTCTGTCTGTCTGTCTGTCTGTCTGTCTGTCTGTCTGTCTGTCTGTCTGTCTGTCTGTCTGTCTGTCTGTCTGTCTGTCTGTCTGTCTGTCTGTCTGTCTGTCTGTCTGTCTGTCTGTCTGTCTGTCTGTCTGTCTGTCTGTCTGTCTGTCTGTCTGTCTGTCTGTCTGTCTGTCTGTCTGTCTGTCTGTCTGTCTGTCTGTCTGTCTGTCTGTCTGTCTGTCTGTCTGTCTGTCTGTCTGTCTGTCTGTCTGTCTGTCTGTCTGTCTGTCTGTCTGTCTGTCTGTCTGTCTGTCTGTCTGTCTGTCTGTCTGTCTGTCTGTCTGTCTGTCTGTCTGTCTGTCTGTCTGTCTGTCTGTCTGTCTGTCTGTCTGTCTGTCTGTCTGTCTGTCTGTCTGTCTGTCTGTCTGTCTGTCTGTCTGTCTGTCTGTCTGTCTGTCTGTCTGTCTGTCTGTCTGTCTGTCTGTCTGTCTGTCTGTCTGTCTGTCTGTCTGTCTGTCTGTCTGTCTGTCTGTCTGTCTGTCTGTCTGTCTGTCTGTCTGTCTGTCTGTCTGTCTGTCTGTCTGTCTGTCTGTCTGTCTGTCTGTCTGTCTGTCTGTCTGTCTGTCTGTCTGTCTGTCTGTCTGTCTGTCTGTCTGTCTGTCTGTCTGTCTGTCTGTCTGTCTGTCTGTCTGTCTGTCTGTCTGTCTGTCTGTCTGTCTGTCTGTCTGTCTGTCTGTCTGTCTGTCTGTCTGTCTGTCTGTCTGTCTGTCTGTCTGTCTGTCTGTCTGTCTGTCTGTCTGTCTGTCTGTCTGTCTGTCTGTCTGTCTGTCTGTCTGTCTGTCTGTCTGTCTGTCTGTCTGTCTGTCTGTCTGTCTGTCTGTCTGTCTGTCTGTCTGTCTGTCTGTCTGTCTGTCTGTCTGTCTGTCTGTCTGTCTGTCTGTCTGTCTGTCTGTCTGTCTGTCTGTCTGTCTGTCTGTCTGTCTGTCTGTCTGTCTGTCTGTCTGTCTGTCTGTCTGTCTGTCTGTCTGTCTGTCTGTCTGTCTGTCTGTCTGTCTGTCTGTCTGTCTGTCTGTCTGTCTGTCTGTCTGTCTGTCTGTCTGTCTGTCTGTCTGTCTGTCTGTCTGTCTGTCTGTCTGTCTGTCTGTCTGTCTGTCTGTCTGTCTGTCTGTCTGTCTGTCTGTCTGTCTGTCTGTCTGTCTGTCTGTCTGTCTGTCTGTCTGTCTGTCTGTCTGTCTGTCTGTCTGTCTGTCTGTCTGTCTGTCTGTCTGTCTGTCTGTCTGTCTGTCTGTCTGTCTGTCTGTCTGTCTGTCTGTCTGTCTGTCTGTCTGTCTGTCTGTCTGTCTGTCTGTCTGTCTGTCTGTCTGTCTGTCTGTCTGTCTGTCTGTCTGTCTGTCTGTCTGTCTGTCTGTCTGTCTGTCTGTCTGTCTGTCTGTCTGTCTGTCTGTCTGTCTGTCTGTCTGTCTGTCTGTCTGTCTGTCTGTCTGTCTGTCTGTCTGTCTGTCTGTCTGTCTGTCTGTCTGTCTGTCTGTCTGTCTGTCTGTCTGTCTGTCTGTCTGTCTGTCTGTCTGTCTGTCTGTCTGTCTGTCTGTCTGTCTGTCTGTCTGTCTGTCTGTCTGTCTGTCTGTCTGTCTGTCTGTCTGTCTGTCTGTCTGTCTGTCTGTCTGTCTGTCTGTCTGTCTGTCTGTCTGTCTGTCTGTCTGTCTGTCTGTCTGTCTGTCTGTCTGTCTGTCTGTCTGTCTGTCTGTCTGTCTGTCTGTCTGTCTGTCTGTCTGTCTGTCTGTCTGTCTGTCTGTCTGTCTGTCTGTCTGTCTGTCTGTCTGTCTGTCTGTCTGTCTGTCTGTCTGTCTGTCTGTCTGTCTGTCTGTCTGTCTGTCTGTCTGTCTGTCTGTCTGTCTGTCTGTCTGTCTGTCTGTCTGTCTGTCTGTCTGTCTGTCTGTCTGTCTGTCTGTCTGTCTGTCTGTCTGTCTGTCTGTCTGTCTGTCTGTCTGTCTGTCTGTCTGTCTGTCTGTCTGTCTGTCTGTCTGTCTGTCTGTCTGTCTGTCTGTCTGTCTGTCTGTCTGTCTGTCTGTCTGTCTGTCTGTCTGTCTGTCTGTCTGTCTGTCTGTCTGTCTGTCTGTCTGTCTGTCTGTCTGTCTGTCTGTCTGTCTGTCTGTCTGTCTGTCTGTCTGTCTGTCTGTCTGTCTGTCTGTCTGTCTGTCTGTCTGTCTGTCTGTCTGTCTGTCTGTCTGTCTGTCTGTCTGTCTGTCTGTCTGTCTGTCTGTCTGTCTGTCTGTCTGTCTGTCTGTCTGTCTGTCTGTCTGTCTGTCTGTCTGTCTGTCTGTCTGTCTGTCTGTCTGTCTGTCTGTCTGTCTGTCTGTCTGTCTGTCTGTCTGTCTGTCTGTCTGTCTGTCTGTCTGTCTGTCTGTCTGTCTGTCTGTCTGTCTGTCTGTCTGTCTGTCTGTCTGTCTGTCTGTCTGTCTGTCTGTCTGTCTGTCTGTCTGTCTGTCTGTCTGTCTGTCTGTCTGTCTGTCTGTCTGTCTGTCTGTCTGTCTGTCTGTCTGTCTGTCTGTCTGTCTGTCTGTCTGTCTGTCTGTCTGTCTGTCTGTCTGTCTGTCTGTCTGTCTGTCTGTCTGTCTGTCTGTCTGTCTGTCTGTCTGTCTGTCTGTCTGTCTGTCTGTCTGTCTGTCTGTCTGTCTGTCTGTCTGTCTGTCTGTCTGTCTGTCTGTCTGTCTGTCTGTCTGTCTGTCTGTCTGTCTGTCTGTCTGTCTGTCTGTCTGTCTGTCTGTCTGTCTGTCTGTCTGTCTGTCTGTCTGTCTGTCTGTCTGTCTGTCTGTCTGTCTGTCTGTCTGTCTGTCTGTCTGTCTGTCTGTCTGTCTGTCTGTCTGTCTGTCTGTCTGTCTGTCTGTCTGTCTGTCTGTCTGTCTGTCTGTCTGTCTGTCTGTCTGTCTGTCTGTCTGTCTGTCTGTCTGTCTGTCTGTCTGTCTGTCTGTCTGTCTGTCTGTCTGTCTGTCTGTCTGTCTGTCTGTCTGTCTGTCTGTCTGTCTGTCTGTCTGTCTGTCTGTCTGTCTGTCTGTCTGTCTGTCTGTCTGTCTGTCTGTCTGTCTGTCTGTCTGTCTGTCTGTCTGTCTGTCTGTCTGTCTGTCTGTCTGTCTGTCTGTCTGTCTGTCTGTCTGTCTGTCTGTCTGTCTGTCTGTCTGTCTGTCTGTCTGTCTGTCTGTCTGTCTGTCTGTCTGTCTGTCTGTCTGTCTGTCTGTCTGTCTGTCTGTCTGTCTGTCTGTCTGTCTGTCTGTCTGTCTGTCTGTCTGTCTGTCTGTCTGTCTGTCTGTCTGTCTGTCTGTCTGTCTGTCTGTCTGTCTGTCTGTCTGTCTGTCTGTCTGTCTGTCTGTCTGTCTGTCTGTCTGTCTGTCTGTCTGTCTGTCTGTCTGTCTGTCTGTCTGTCTGTCTGTCTGTCTGTCTGTCTGTCTGTCTGTCTGTCTGTCTGTCTGTCTGTCTGTCTGTCTGTCTGTCTGTCTGTCTGTCTGTCTGTCTGTCTGTCTGTCTGTCTGTCTGTCTGTCTGTCTGTCTGTCTGTCTGTCTGTCTGTCTGTCTGTCTGTCTGTCTGTCTGTCTGTCTGTCTGTCTGTCTGTCTGTCTGTCTGTCTGTCTGTCTGTCTGTCTGTCTGTCTGTCTGTCTGTCTGTCTGTCTGTCTGTCTGTCTGTCTGTCTGTCTGTCTGTCTGTCTGTCTGTCTGTCTGTCTGTCTGTCTGTCTGTCTGTCTGTCTGTCTGTCTGTCTGTCTGTCTGTCTGTCTGTCTGTCTGTCTGTCTGTCTGTCTGTCTGTCTGTCTGTCTGTCTGTCTGTCTGTCTGTCTGTCTGTCTGTCTGTCTGTCTGTCTGTCTGTCTGTCTGTCTGTCTGTCTGTCTGTCTGTCTGTCTGTCTGTCTGTCTGTCTGTCTGTCTGTCTGTCTGTCTGTCTGTCTGTCTGTCTGTCTGTCTGTCTGTCTGTCTGTCTGTCTGTCTGTCTGTCTGTCTGTCTGTCTGTCTGTCTGTCTGTCTGTCTGTCTGTCTGTCTGTCTGTCTGTCTGTCTGTCTGTCTGTCTGTCTGTCTGTCTGTCTGTCTGTCTGTCTGTCTGTCTGTCTGTCTGTCTGTCTGTCTGTCTGTCTGTCTGTCTGTCTGTCTGTCTGTCTGTCTGTCTGTCTGTCTGTCTGTCTGTCTGTCTGTCTGTCTGTCTGTCTGTCTGTCTGTCTGTCTGTCTGTCTGTCTGTCTGTCTGTCTGTCTGTCTGTCTGTCTGTCTGTCTGTCTGTCTGTCTGTCTGTCTGTCTGTCTGTCTGTCTGTCTGTCTGTCTGTCTGTCTGTCTGTCTGTCTGTCTGTCTGTCTGTCTGTCTGTCTGTCTGTCTGTCTGTCTGTCTGTCTGTCTGTCTGTCTGTCTGTCTGTCTGTCTGTCTGTCTGTCTGTCTGTCTGTCTGTCTGTCTGTCTGTCTGTCTGTCTGTCTGTCTGTCTGTCTGTCTGTCTGTCTGTCTGTCTGTCTGTCTGTCTGTCTGTCTGTCTGTCTGTCTGTCTGTCTGTCTGTCTGTCTGTCTGTCTGTCTGTCTGTCTGTCTGTCTGTCTGTCTGTCTGTCTGTCTGTCTGTCTGTCTGTCTGTCTGTCTGTCTGTCTGTCTGTCTGTCTGTCTGTCTGTCTGTCTGTCTGTCTGTCTGTCTGTCTGTCTGTCTGTCTGTCTGTCTGTCTGTCTGTCTGTCTGTCTGTCTGTCTGTCTGTCTGTCTGTCTGTCTGTCTGTCTGTCTGTCTGTCTGTCTGTCTGTCTGTCTGTCTGTCTGTCTGTCTGTCTGTCTGTCTGTCTGTCTGTCTGTCTGTCTGTCTGTCTGTCTGTCTGTCTGTCTGTCTGTCTGTCTGTCTGTCTGTCTGTCTGTCTGTCTGTCTGTCTGTCTGTCTGTCTGTCTGTCTGTCTGTCTGTCTGTCTGTCTGTCTGTCTGTCTGTCTGTCTGTCTGTCTGTCTGTCTGTCTGTCTGTCTGTCTGTCTGTCTGTCTGTCTGTCTGTCTGTCTGTCTGTCTGTCTGTCTGTCTGTCTGTCTGTCTGTCTGTCTGTCTGTCTGTCTGTCTGTCTGTCTGTCTGTCTGTCTGTCTGTCTGTCTGTCTGTCTGTCTGTCTGTCTGTCTGTCTGTCTGTCTGTCTGTCTGTCTGTCTGTCTGTCTGTCTGTCTGTCTGTCTGTCTGTCTGTCTGTCTGTCTGTCTGTCTGTCTGTCTGTCTGTCTGTCTGTCTGTCTGTCTGTCTGTCTGTCTGTCTGTCTGTCTGTCTGTCTGTCTGTCTGTCTGTCTGTCTGTCTGTCTGTCTGTCTGTCTGTCTGTCTGTCTGTCTGTCTGTCTGTCTGTCTGTCTGTCTGTCTGTCTGTCTGTCTGTCTGTCTGTCTGTCTGTCTGTCTGTCTGTCTGTCTGTCTGTCTGTCTGTCTGTCTGTCTGTCTGTCTGTCTGTCTGTCTGTCTGTCTGTCTGTCTGTCTGTCTGTCTGTCTGTCTGTCTGTCTGTCTGTCTGTCTGTCTGTCTGTCTGTCTGTCTGTCTGTCTGTCTGTCTGTCTGTCTGTCTGTCTGTCTGTCTGTCTGTCTGTCTGTCTGTCTGTCTGTCTGTCTGTCTGTCTGTCTGTCTGTCTGTCTGTCTGTCTGTCTGTCTGTCTGTCTGTCTGTCTGTCTGTCTGTCTGTCTGTCTGTCTGTCTGTCTGTCTGTCTGTCTGTCTGTCTGTCTGTCTGTCTGTCTGTCTGTCTGTCTGTCTGTCTGTCTGTCTGTCTGTCTGTCTGTCTGTCTGTCTGTCTGTCTGTCTGTCTGTCTGTCTGTCTGTCTGTCTGTCTGTCTGTCTGTCTGTCTGTCTGTCTGTCTGTCTGTCTGTCTGTCTGTCTGTCTGTCTGTCTGTCTGTCTGTCTGTCTGTCTGTCTGTCTGTCTGTCTGTCTGTCTGTCTGTCTGTCTGTCTGTCTGTCTGTCTGTCTGTCTGTCTGTCTGTCTGTCTGTCTGTCTGTCTGTCTGTCTGTCTGTCTGTCTGTCTGTCTGTCTGTCTGTCTGTCTGTCTGTCTGTCTGTCTGTCTGTCTGTCTGTCTGTCTGTCTGTCTGTCTGTCTGTCTGTCTGTCTGTCTGTCTGTCTGTCTGTCTGTCTGTCTGTCTGTCTGTCTGTCTGTCTGTCTGTCTGTCTGTCTGTCTGTCTGTCTGTCTGTCTGTCTGTCTGTCTGTCTGTCTGTCTGTCTGTCTCTGTTGTCTGTCTGTCTGTCTGTCTGTCTGTCTGTCTGTCTGTCTGTCTGTCTGTCTGTCTGTCTGTCTGTCTGTCTGTCTGTCTGTCTGTCTGTCTGTCTGTCTGTCTGTCTGTCTGTCTGTCTGTCTGTCTGTCTGTCTGTCTGTCTGTCTGTCTGTCTGTCTGTCTGTCTGTCTGTCTGTCTGTCTGTCTGTCTGTCTGTCTGTCTGTCTGTCTGTCTGTCTGTCTGTCTGTCTGTCTGTCTGTCTGTCTGTCTGTCTGTCTGTCTGTCTGTCTGTCTGTCTGTCTGTCTGTCTGTCTGTCTGTCTGTCTGTCTGTCTGTCTGTCTGTCTGTCTGTCTGTCTGTCTGTCTGTCTGTCTGTCTGTCTGTCTGTCTGTCTGTCTGTCTGTCTGTCTGTCTGTCTGTCTGTCTGTCTGTCTGTCTGTCTGTCTGTCTGTCTGTCTGTCTGTCTGTCTGTCTGTCTGTCTGTCTGTCTGTCTGTCTGTCTGTCTGTCTGTCTGTCTGTCTGTCTGTCTGTCTGTCTGTCTGTCTGTCTGTCTGTCTGTCTGTCTGTCTGTCTGTCTGTCTGTCTGTCTGTCTGTCTGTCTGTCTGTCTGTCTGTCTGTCTGTCTGTCTGTCTGTCTGTCTGTCTGTCTGTCTGTCTGTCTGTCTGTCTGTCTGTCTGTCTGTCTGTCTGTCTGTCTGTCTGTCTGTCTGTCTGTCTGTCTGTCTGTCTGTCTGTCTGTCTGTCTGTCTGTCTGTCTGTCTGTCTGTCTGTCTGTCTGTCTGTCTGTCTGTCTGTCTGTCTGTCTGTCTGTCTGTCTGTCTGTCTGTCTGTCTGTCTGTCTGTCTGTCTGTCTGTCTGTCTGTCTGTCTGTCTGTCTGTCTGTCTGTCTGTCTGTCTGTCTGTCTGTCTGTCTGTCTGTCTGTCTGTCTGTCTGTCTGTCTGTCTGTCTGTCTGTCTGTCTGTCTGTCTGTCTGTCTGTCTGTCTGTCTGTCTGTCTGTCTGTCTGTCTGTCTGTCTGTCTGTCTGTCTGTCTGTCTGTCTGTCTGTCTGTCTGTCTGTCTGTCTGTCTGTCTGTCTGTCTGTCTGTCTGTCTGTCTGTCTGTCTGTCTGTCTGTCTGTCTGTCTGTCTGTCTGTCTGTCTGTCTGTCTGTCTGTCTGTCTGTCTGTCTGTCTGTCTGTCTGTCTGTCTGTCTGTCTGTCTGTCTGTCTGTCTGTCTGTCTGTCTGTCTGTCTGTCTGTCTGTCTGTCTGTCTGTCTGTCTGTCTGTCTGTCTGTCTGTCTGTCTGTCTGTCTGTCTGTCTGTCTGTCTGTCTGTCTGTCTGTCTGTCTGTCTGTCTGTCTGTCTGTCTGTCTGTCTGTCTGTCTGTCTGTCTGTCTGTCTGTCTGTCTGTCTGTCTGTCTGTCTGTCTGTCTGTCTGTCTGTCTGTCTGTCTGTCTGTCTGTCTGTCTGTCTGTCTGTCTGTCTGTCTGTCTGTCTGTCTGTCTGTCTGTCTGTCTGTCTGTCTGTCTGTCTGTCTGTCTGTCTGTCTGTCTGTCTGTCTGTCTGTCTGTCTGTCTGTCTGTCTGTCTGTCTGTCTGTCTGTCTGTCTGTCTGTCTGTCTGTCTGTCTGTCTGTCTGTCTGTCTGTCTGTCTGTCTGTCTGTCTGTCTGTCTGTCTGTCTGTCTGTCTGTCTGTCTGTCTGTCTGTCTGTCTGTCTGTCTGTCTGTCTGTCTGTCTGTCTGTCTGTCTGTCTGTCTGTCTGTCTGTCTGTCTGTCTGTCTGTCTGTCTGTCTGTCTGTCTGTCTGTCTGTCTGTCTGTCTGTCTGTCTGTCTGTCTGTCTGTCTGTCTGTCTGTCTGTCTGTCTGTCTGTCTGTCTGTCTGTCTGTCTGTCTGTCTGTCTGTCTGTCTGTCTGTCTGTCTGTCTGTCTGTCTGTCTGTCTGTCTGTCTGTCTGTCTGTCTGTCTGTCTGTCTGTCTGTCTGTCTGTCTGTCTGTCTGTCTGTCTGTCTGTCTGTCTGTCTGTCTGTCTGTCTGTCTGTCTGTCTGTCTGTCTGTCTGTCTGTCTGTCTGTCTGTCTGTCTGTCTGTCTGTCTGTCTGTCTGTCTGTCTGTCTGTCTGTCTGTCTGTCTGTCTGTCTGTCTGTCTGTCTGTCTGTCTGTCTGTCTGTCTGTCTGTCTGTCTGTCTGTCTGTCTGTCTGTCTGTCTGTCTGTCTGTCTGTCTGTCTGTCTGTCTGTCTGTCTGTCTGTCTGTCTGTCTGTCTGTCTGTCTGTCTGTCTGTCTGTCTGTCTGTCTGTCTGTCTGTCTGTCTGTCTGTCTGTCTGTCTGTCTGTCTGTCTGTCTGTCTGTCTGTCTGTCTGTCTGTCTGTCTGTCTGTCTGTCTGTCTGTCTGTCTGTCTGTCTGTCTGTCTGTCTGTCTGTCTGTCTGTCTGTCTGTCTGTCTGTCTGTCTGTCTGTCTGTCTGTCTGTCTGTCTGTCTGTCTGTCTGTCTGTCTGTCTGTCTGTCTGTCTGTCTGTCTGTCTGTCTGTCTGTCTGTCTGTCTGTCTGTCTGTCTGTCTGTCTGTCTGTCTGTCTGTCTGTCTGTCTGTCTGTCTGTCTGTCTGTCTGTCTGTCTGTCTGTCTGTCTGTCTGTCTGTCTGTCTGTCTGTCTGTCTGTCTGTCTGTCTGTCTGTCTGTCTGTCTGTCTGTCTGTCTGTCTGTCTGTCTGTCTGTCTGTCTGTCTGTCTGTCTGTCTGTCTGTCTGTCTGTCTGTCTGTCTGTCTGTCTGTCTGTCTGTCTGTCTGTCTGTCTGTCTGTCTGTCTGTCTGTCTGTCTGTCTGTCTGTCTGTCTGTCTGTCTGTCTGTCTGTCTGTCTGTCTGTCTGTCTGTCTGTCTGTCTGTCTGTCTGTCTGTCTGTCTGTCTGTCTGTCTGTCTGTCTGTCTGTCTGTCTGTCTGTCTGTCTGTCTGTCTGTCTGTCTGTCTGTCTGTCTGTCTGTCTGTCTGTCTGTCTGTCTGTCTGTCTGTCTGTCTGTCTGTCTGTCTGTCTGTCTGTCTGTCTGTCTGTCTGTCTGTCTGTCTGTCTGTCTGTCTGTCTGTCTGTCTGTCTGTCTGTCTGTCTGTCTGTCTGTCTGTCTGTCTGTCTGTCTGTCTGTCTGTCTGTCTGTCTGTCTGTCTGTCTGTCTGTCTGTCTGTCTGTCTGTCTGTCTGTCTGTCTGTCTGTCTGTCTGTCTGTCTGTCTGTCTGTCTGTCTGTCTGTCTGTCTGTCTGTCTGTCTGTCTGTCTGTCTGTCTGTCTGTCTGTCTGTCTGTCTGTCTGTCTGTCTGTCTGTCTGTCTGTCTGTCTGTCTGTCTGTCTGTCTGTCTGTCTGTCTGTCTGTCTGTCTGTCTGTCTGTCTGTCTGTCTGTCTGTCTGTCTGTCTGTCTGTCTGTCTGTCTGTCTGTCTGTCTGTCTGTCTGTCTGTCTGTCTGTCTGTCTGTCTGTCTGTCTGTCTGTCTGTCTGTCTGTCTGTCTGTCTGTCTGTCTGTCTGTCTGTCTGTCTGTCTGTCTGTCTGTCTGTCTGTCTGTCTGTCTGTCTGTCTGTCTGTCTGTCTGTCTGTCTGTCTGTCTGTCTGTCTGTCTGTCTGTCTGTCTGTCTGTCTGTCTGTCTGTCTGTCTGTCTGTCTGTCTGTCTGTCTGTCTGTCTGTCTGTCTGTCTGTCTGTCTGTCTGTCTGTCTGTCTGTCTGTCTGTCTGTCTGTCTGTCTGTCTGTCTGTCTGTCTGTCTGTCTGTCTGTCTGTCTGTCTGTCTGTCTGTCTGTCTGTCTGTCTGTCTGTCTGTCTGTCTGTCTGTCTGTCTGTCTGTCTGTCTGTCTGTCTGTCTGTCTGTCTGTCTGTCTGTCTGTCTGTCTGTCTGTCTGTCTGTCTGTCTGTCTGTCTGTCTGTCTGTCTGTCTGTCTGTCTGTCTGTCTGTCTGTCTGTCTGTCTGTCTGTCTGTCTGTCTGTCTGTCTGTCTGTCTGTCTGTCTGTCTGTCTGTCTGTCTGTCTGTCTGTCTGTCTGTCTGTCTGTCTGTCTGTCTGTCTGTCTGTCTGTCTGTCTGTCTGTCTGTCTGTCTGTCTGTCTGTCTGTCTGTCTGTCTGTCTGTCTGTCTGTCTGTCTGTCTGTCTGTCTGTCTGTCTGTCTGTCTGTCTGTCTGTCTGTCTGTCTGTCTGTCTGTCTGTCTGTCTGTCTGTCTGTCTGTCTGTCTGTCTGTCTGTCTGTCTGTCTGTCTGTCTGTCTGTCTGTCTGTCTGTCTGTCTGTCTGTCTGTCTGTCTGTCTGTCTGTCTGTCTGTCTGTCTGTCTGTCTGTCTGTCTGTCTGTCTGTCTGTCTGTCTGTCTGTCTGTCTGTCTGTCTGTCTGTCTGTCTGTCTGTCTGTCTGTCTGTCTGTCTGTCTGTCTGTCTGTCTGTCTGTCTGTCTGTCTGTCTGTCTGTCTGTCTGTCTGTCTGTCTGTCTGTCTGTCTGTCTGTCTGTCTGTCTGTCTGTCTGTCTGTCTGTCTGTCTGTCTGTCTGTCTGTCTGTCTGTCTGTCTGTCTGTCTGTCTGTCTGTCTGTCTGTCTGTCTGTCTGTCTGTCTGTCTGTCTGTCTGTCTGTCTGTCTGTCTGTCTGTCTGTCTGTCTGTCTGTCTGTCTGTCTGTCTGTCTGTCTGTCTGTCTGTCTGTCTGTCTGTCTGTCTGTCTGTCTGTCTGTCTGTCTGTCTGTCTGTCTGTCTGTCTGTCTGTCTGTCTGTCTGTCTGTCTGTCTGTCTGTCTGTCTGTCTGTCTGTCTGTCTGTCTGTCTGTCTGTCTGTCTGTCTGTCTGTCTGTCTGTCTGTCTGTCTGTCTGTCTGTCTGTCTGTCTGTCTGTCTGTCTGTCTGTCTGTCTGTCTGTCTGTCTGTCTGTCTGTCTGTCTGTCTGTCTGTCTGTCTGTCTGTCTGTCTGTCTGTCTGTCTGTCTGTCTGTCTGTCTGTCTGTCTGTCTGTCTGTCTGTCTGTCTGTCTGTCTGTCTGTCTGTCTGTCTGTCTGTCTGTCTGTCTGTCTGTCTGTCTGTCTGTCTGTCTGTCTGTCTGTCTGTCTGTCTGTCTGTCTGTCTGTCTGTCTGTCTGTCTGTCTGTCTGTCTGTCTGTCTGTCTGTCTGTCTGTCTGTCTGTCTGTCTGTCTGTCTGTCTGTCTGTCTGTCTGTCTGTCTGTCTGTCTGTCTGTCTGTCTGTCTGTCTGTCTGTCTGTCTGTCTGTCTGTCTGTCTGTCTGTCTGTCTGTCTGTCTGTCTGTCTGTCTGTCTGTCTGTCTGTCTGTCTGTCTGTCTGTCTGTCTGTCTGTCTGTCTGTCTGTCTGTCTGTCTGTCTGTCTGTCTGTCTGTCTGTCTGTCTGTCTGTCTGTCTGTCTGTCTGTCTGTCTGTCTGTCTGTCTGTCTGTCTGTCTGTCTGTCTGTCTGTCTGTCTGTCTGTCTGTCTGTCTGTCTGTCTGTCTGTCTGTCTGTCTGTCTGTCTGTCTGTCTGTCTGTCTGTCTGTCTGTCTGTCTGTCTGTCTGTCTGTCTGTCTGTCTGTCTGTCTGTCTGTCTGTCTGTCTGTCTGTCTGTCTGTCTGTCTGTCTGTCTGTCTGTCTGTCTGTCTGTCTGTCTGTCTGTCTGTCTGTCTGTCTGTCTGTCTGTCTGTCTGTCTGTCTGTCTGTCTGTCTGTCTGTCTGTCTGTCTGTCTGTCTGTCTGTCTGTCTGTCTGTCTGTCTGTCTGTCTGTCTGTCTGTCTGTCTGTCTGTCTGTCTGTCTGTCTGTCTGTCTGTCTGTCTGTCTGTCTGTCTGTCTGTCTGTCTGTCTGTCTGTCTGTCTGTCTGTCTGTCTGTCTGTCTGTCTGTCTGTCTGTCTGTCTGTCTGTCTGTCTGTCTGTCTGTCTGTCTGTCTGTCTGTCTGTCTGTCTGTCTGTCTGTCTGTCTGTCTGTCTGTCTGTCTGTCTGTCTGTCTGTCTGTCTGTCTGTCTGTCTGTCTGTCTGTCTGTCTGTCTGTCTGTCTGTCTGTCTGTCTGTCTGTCTGTCTGTCTGTCTGTCTGTCTGTCTGTCTGTCTGTCTGTCTGTCTGTCTGTCTGTCTGTCTGTCTGTCTGTCTGTCTGTCTGTCTGTCTGTCTGTCTGTCTGTCTGTCTGTCTGTCTGTCTGTCTGTCTGTCTGTCTGTCTGTCTGTCTGTCTGTCTGTCTGTCTGTCTGTCTGTCTGTCTGTCTGTCTGTCTGTCTGTCTGTCTGTCTGTCTGTCTGTCTGTCTGTCTGTCTGTCTGTCTGTCTGTCTGTCTGTCTGTCTGTCTGTCTGTCTGTCTGTCTGTCTGTCTGTCTGTCTGTCTGTCTGTCTGTCTGTCTGTCTGTCTGTCTGTCTGTCTGTCTGTCTGTCTGTCTGTCTGTCTGTCTGTCTGTCTGTCTGTCTGTCTGTCTGTCTGTCTGTCTGTCTGTCTGTCTGTCTGTCTGTCTGTCTGTCTGTCTGTCTGTCTGTCTGTCTGTCTGTCTGTCTGTCTGTCTGTCTGTCTGTCTGTCTGTCTGTCTGTCTGTCTGTCTGTCTGTCTGTCTGTCTGTCTGTCTGTCTGTCTGTCTGTCTGTCTGTCTGTCTGTCTGTCTGTCTGTCTGTCTGTCTGTCTGTCTGTCTGTCTGTCTGTCTGTCTGTCTGTCTGTCTGTCTGTCTGTCTGTCTGTCTGTCTGTCTGTCTGTCTGTCTGTCTGTCTGTCTGTCTGTCTGTCTGTCTGTCTGTCTGTCTGTCTGTCTGTCTGTCTGTCTGTCTGTCTGTCTGTCTGTCTGTCTGTCTGTCTGTCTGTCTGTCTGTCTGTCTGTCTGTCTGTCTGTCTGTCTGTCTGTCTGTCTGTCTGTCTGTCTGTCTGTCTGTCTGTCTGTCTGTCTGTCTGTCTGTCTGTCTGTCTGTCTGTCTGTCTGTCTGTCTGTCTGTCTGTCTGTCTGTCTGTCTGTCTGTCTGTCTGTCTGTCTGTCTGTCTGTCTGTCTGTCTGTCTGTCTGTCTGTCTGTCTGTCTGTCTGTCTGTCTGTCTGTCTGTCTGTCTGTCTGTCTGTCTGTCTGTCTGTCTGTCTGTCTGTCTGTCTGTCTGTCTGTCTGTCTGTCTGTCTGTCTGTCTGTCTGTCTGTCTGTCTGTCTGTCTGTCTGTCTGTCTGTCTGTCTGTCTGTCTGTCTGTCTGTCTGTCTGTCTGTCTGTCTGTCTGTCTGTCTGTCTGTCTGTCTGTCTGTCTGTCTGTCTGTCTGTCTGTCTGTCTGTCTGTCTGTCTGTCTGTCTGTCTGTCTGTCTGTCTGTCTGTCTGTCTGTCTGTCTGTCTGTCTGTCTGTCTGTCTGTCTGTCTGTCTGTCTGTCTGTCTGTCTGTCTGTCTGTCTGTCTGTCTGTCTGTCTGTCTGTCTGTCTGTCTGTCTGTCTGTCTGTCTGTCTGTCTGTCTGTCTGTCTGTCTGTCTGTCTGTCTGTCTGTCTGTCTGTCTGTCTGTCTGTCTGTCTGTCTGTCTGTCTGTCTGTCTGTCTGTCTGTCTGTCTGTCTGTCTGTCTGTCTGTCTGTCTGTCTGTCTGTCTGTCTGTCTGTCTGTCTGTCTGTCTGTCTGTCTGTCTGTCTGTCTGTCTGTCTGTCTGTCTGTCTGTCTGTCTGTCTGTCTGTCTGTCTGTCTGTCTGTCTGTCTGTCTGTCTGTCTGTCTGTCTGTCTGTCTGTCTGTCTGTCTGTCTGTCTGTCTGTCTGTCTGTCTGTCTGTCTGTCTGTCTGTCTGTCTGTCTGTCTGTCTGTCTGTCTGTCTGTCTGTCTGTCTGTCTGTCTGTCTGTCTGTCTGTCTGTCTGTCTGTCTGTCTGTCTGTCTGTCTGTCTGTCTGTCTGTCTGTCTGTCTGTCTGTCTGTCTGTCTGTCTGTCTGTCTGTCTGTCTGTCTGTCTGTCTGTCTGTCTGTCTGTCTGTCTGTCTGTCTGTCTGTCTGTCTGTCTGTCTGTCTGTCTGTCTGTCTGTCTGTCTGTCTGTCTGTCTGTCTGTCTGTCTGTCTGTCTGTCTGTCTGTCTGTCTGTCTGTC
>CAWZZZ010000118.1:0-15257 GCA_963966595.1 Physocephala rufipes
ATATATATATATATATATATATATATATATATATATATATATATATATATATATATATATAATATATATATATATATATATATATATATATATATATATATATATATATATATATATATATATATATATATATATATATATATATATATATATATATATATATATATATATATATATATATATATATATATATATATATATATATATATATATATATATATATATATATATATATATATATATATATATATATATATATATATATATATATATATATATATATATATATATATATATATATATATATATATATATATATATATATATATATATATATATATATATATATATATATATATATATATATATATATATATATATATATATATATATATATATATATATATATATATATATATATATATATATATATATATATATATATATATATATATATATATATATATATATATATATATATATATATATATATATATATATATATATATATATATATATATATATATATATATATATATATATATATATATATATATATATATATATATATATATATATATATATATATATATATATATATATATATATATATATATATATATATATATATATATATATATATATATATATATATATATATATATATATATATATATATATATATATATATATATATATATATATATATATATATATATATATATATATATATATATATATATATATATATATATATATATATATATATATATATATATATATATATATATATATATATATATATATATATATATATATATATATATATATATATATATATATATATATATATATATATATATATATATATATATATATATATATATATATATATATATATATATATATATATATATATATATATATATATATATATATATTATATATATATATATATATATATATATATATATATATATATATATATATATATATATATATATATATATATATATATATATATATATATATATATATATATATATATATATATATATATATATATATATATATATATATATATATATATATATATATATATATATATATATATATATATATATATATATATATATATATATATATATATATATATATATATATATATATATATATATATATATTATTTCACTCTTTAAAGGGATTTTATGCCTTCTACACGCAGCGAAAGGTTCTTACTTGTGAAGAAAAATATTAAAGAGAAGTGGGCCAAGTATTGACCCTTGTGGGACACCTGACTTGATGGGAATGGAAGAAGAATTTTCGCTTCCTAGGTGAACTCTTAGCGAAGTTTTCTGGAGAAAACTTCGGATGATGTTTTTTTTTAAAGTGAAAGAGGGCAACTGATAGAGATTAACTTTTTTAAATTCCCTCGTGCCACACGAGGTCGAATGATTTTTGGATATCTATAGCACAGGCAACCGTGCAGTATTTTCTGCTCAGGTTTTTCAATATTACATCCTGAAAATATAATAGTGAGTGTTCAGTGTGGGGTGGGGAACTATATTATCTTCAGCTGTGAATTTTTCAAGTTGTTTTTTGATGATTCTTTGGAGTATTTTCCCTATGTTTGATAGGAGTGAGATTGGTCTGAGATCGTCTGCACGGTGGGAGTTTTTGAGAGGAATAAGTTTGGCTTGCTTCCATACTGCCGGAAAGTAGGAGTTATTAATGCAATTATTTATTATTATTGTTAGAGGCCACGAGATTGCCTTTCTACATTCTTTTATTATGAAGTTGCTTATTTCATTGGGACCCGAAGATCTCTTATTATTTAGTTTCTGTATAATGGATTCTATGGTGGAAATTGTCACAAGGGTTTGGTTATTGGAAGGAGACTCTGATTTATTACTATGCGAGAAAAATGTGATTGTTGTACCGTGATTCTGTTCCCAGAAGTCGTTATATTCCGTTGTAATGGAAATCGGGTTTTGAGGGGATAAGATGGGCGTAGAATCCCTATATGGGTCTGAATAGTAGACTGCCAGATTATCCAGCTATTCGGACATGGAGGGGAGAGTTGTGCCATTGATTTCCGACGGCAGGTTTAGGAGGGTTCTTGTTTTTTTCCTCCCAGTAAGGCGATAAATTTCTTTGAAGATATGAGGTCCAGGTTGTAGGCGTTTAAGTTATTTTTTTAAGTGGTCATTCAGATCAATTTTAACCCTGTCCTTGATGATTTTGCTTAGGAGGCAGACCCTTACAGACAGTTCTCGATAAGCGGAATTTACTCTCTTTTGAGCTTATCCTTCCAATATTAGCTTAGTTTAAAGAGCTTAAGCGTTTCACGGGAAATTTTTTGGTAGTTGGGTTTGGGAAGATTTGGAGGGAGTGGGAATCTACGCTATTTCTGATACAGAAAGTAAGTACGGATATTATGAGGTATGTTTCGTTATTAGACAAATTTCTGTCGGGATTCATATTTAGTAAAGCGATACGGTGTTCTGGATCGGCCAGAAAGTATGTCCAGTTGGTTTTCTCAAAAGTGGTTTGAATGTGTAGGCTGGTAAACAGGGGTCGAAGGGCTTGAGGTTGGAGAGTCAAGAATATTGTGAAGTAGTCCGAGATTACGTCCAAAGTGACGCAGCTGTAATTTTTGTTGAGTGCTGGTGAAATAAGATTTGGGAAAACTAGGAAGAAGTCAATGTGAGACGAAGAAGCAGGTCTCGAAAGACCCGGCGGGGCTGTTATGTTGAAGGGTAAATGGTTCCTACTATACCAGGCGAATAGGGCGTTGGCATTTAGATTGTTCATAGAATCACCCCGGGATCTGTGCTTCGTATTTAAATCTCCACCTATTATGAAATGATTGCAATGGTCGATTTTTGAGAGAAGGTCATCTAGAGCTAGAGCACAATCAAAGGCTTTGCCTATGCTACAGGGAACATATATTAAGACAAGAGCACATTTTTTAGACCTTCCGGATGGGTTATTCAGTTCAAAAATAATAATTGTTGCGGTTCAAAAATAATAATTGTTGAAATTATGGAGTATTTTGGGGAGCTGTTTACTAGCATTCCAGTTCCTCTGCGGGAGTGGTTGCAACTAAAATTATAATTATTGAAAATTTTCCTCTGTCTCTAATCTGCTTTCTGCAGGAGCAGAGCTGTTGGCCGAAATTATTTCAGTAGTTCATCTACTTCTATTACCTTGTCTGAGGACAGTGAATTGACATTTGCCAAAAGGAAGCTCAGAGTCATGGGGTCAGGCTGGCTAAGAAGCCAAGATAGGCGGCTGGTTTATCTTGCTCATTAAGGGGGCGGAAACTGGGCCAGCATTCTCAAACACGAGCAATTAGTGCAGTTCTGGGACTCCGAAAAGACGTAGTGGTTAATTAAGGAAGTCACAATAATAAAATTGTTTGCTTGTTTGTGTAGTGTTTGCAAATAAAAGTGTTTACAGTGTATTATAGAGGAAAATGGAAGAAAATTATTAGCGTCAATAACCATAAATTGTGTACAATAAAACAATTATTAATAGCATAAATAAATATTGGAATTCAAGATGGCATTAGCAATATATATTTATCGATCTAGAATGGAATGTCGTCAAGAAAGGCATATAAATATTTTATGGAGACGCCTGAGGGACGAATCAAATATTTTGGAGATGCCGGAATTCGTGTAGGTTGCAATATTCCCCCAGTTTTAATATTCTAAATTTATTATAATTATCACTCTTTTTTTTTGTTATTAACACTAGATCAACCGACGGCGGTCAATTGACCGTTTTGCAATTTTAAATAGCTGCTGCTCATAAGGTTTGATAGGTACGAACTTGAAATTTCTTGACTTTTACTATTTTTACGCGATCTATCAAATTTTAAAATTTTTGTATTATAAAAATATTTAATTTCTTGTACACCAAGTTTTATACTACTGTTACCGTGAACGGTCAATTGACCGTTTACGTATTTGTCATCAATAATTGCATAATTTTCACATGTGATTGTTTCACATAAGTTTTTTCGTAAATATGCGAGCACAAAACTAAAGGAACTCCATCGAGTCGGCATTGGCAAAAATGTTTTTCGTAGGAAACCAAAAGATTTGCAATAGTAAAAATATGAAAGTACAAAACTCAAGGGATTCCAAGAAGCGGCTTTGCAAACATTTGTAATGAAAAACAAAAATTGTGATACACACACAGAGCATAAAGGATTCCCGGAAATGACTTTAGAAAAGCTTTTCGTTGAAAGCAAAAGATTTGTAATAGCAAAAATATGAAAGCACAAAACTCGAAGGATTCCATGAAATGGCTTTGGCAAAAATTTGTATTGAGAAACAAAAATTGTGACTCGCGCGCAGATGATTTTCGTTGGAAAACAGAAGATTTGCAGTAGCAAAAATATGAAAGCACAAAACTCGAAGGATTCCATGAAATGGCTTTGGCAAAAATTTGTATTGAGAAACAAAAATTGTGACTCGCGCGCAGATGATTTTCGTTGGAAAACAGAAGATTTGCAGTAGCAAAAATATGAAAGTAGAAATCTCGAAAGATTCTCGGAAAGGGCATTGGTGATATTCTTCAATAAATAGGTTTGAAAATCAGAAGACGATATCAGTGGTGCGCTATTACTCTAAGTTACTACACAAATTTATTTTATTTTTAAAATACATGTCGCGAAAAATATTATCCAGAGAGGACATTTGCCAGTGCCTCCAAGATTTGTCACCAGATCAGTCTGAAGATGAAAACCAGCCAAGCGGTTCAAAAGATTCAGACTCTAGTTGGGAGCAACTAGGAAATGGTATTGAAGAAAGCGATTCTGATGCAGGAGATTGTGAGAACCTTTCCGAAGAAGAAAGTGAAAATGTGTGTCCATGTAAGTTTGTGCAACTTACTAAATAATTGCAACTATTGCAAACTTTCCATTTTCCGTTATTAGCTTTTGCTCCAAGAACTGGAAGAATAAAGGTCGGAGAAAACGAGATAGCAAAATCTGGCACCATTTGGATCCGAATCCCACCCGGAAGTGCTACAGGAAGATACTGTGAACAAAATGTTTTGAAAGAGGTGGCTGGTCCTACTTCATATGCTAAGCGGTCAACGGAAAAGGATCGCGTAGTCACCACATGGAAATTATTTGTTAGTGAGCCCATTTTGAGGCTAATAAAGGAGACTCTACATGGACAGTGAGTTTAGAAGAGTTGGATGCCTTTATTTCTATTTTATATGTACGTGGGGCATATGGAGCACGATCCATTCGTCAGTCCGATCTGTGGAATCAGAAATGGGGTCCGCCTTTTTTTGGTCAAACCATGGGGAGGAACAGATTTACGGAAATTATGCGATTTCTACGATTCGATGATAGAACCACACGAGGAGAACGTAGACAACAAGACAAATTTTGTTTAGTTTCTGAAATGTGGAAAAAATTCATAGAAAATTGCCCATCATGTTACCACCCTTCGGAAAACATTACTATTGATGAGCAGTTATATCCATCAAAATGCAGATGCCCTTTTACCCGATTTATGGGCAACAAGCCTGATAAGTATGGCATAAAGTACTGGGTTGCTGCGGACGCAGAACACAGATATGTACTTAACATTTTCCCTTACTTGGGAAAAAATGAAGCACGGCCTTCAAACCAAAGTTTGGGAGAAAGTGTTGTTTTAAAACTAATGCAGCCATATCTTGACAAAGGCAGAAATGTGACCACAGATAATTTCTTCACTTCATTACCCTTGGCAATAGCTCTTAAAAAAAGAAAGACCTCGATAGTTGGGACTATAAAGCAAAGCAGAAAAGAAATTCCTCAATCTTTAAAAAAAACGAAAGCTGCTTTATATAGCTCCGTTATTTATAAAACCGATAACATAACGTTGACATCATATCAGGCAAAAGCTCGCAAAAACGTCTTAATTCTAAGCAGCATGCACAATGGCGTCATTATCGATAATACAATTAAAAAAAAACCAGAAACCATTACGTACTATAATAACACAAAGTTTGGTGTGGACAGTATTGACCAAATGGCACGGAAGTATAGTGTTCGGTCAATGACGCGGCGCTGGACAATGCATGTATTCTTCAACATACTAGATTTGGCAATGATAAACGCTCATACAATACACAAACTAATCTACAAGAGCAAAATATCTCGGAGGGCTTTTATTCTCAAGGTGTCTGAGGAGTTGTCGGCTCTATATATTTTGAATAAAGCTGGATCAAGCAATGAACCTGCTTTAATTGAAAATCAATTGAAAAGAAAACAGTGTCAAATAGGATTTTGCAACAGTAACAAGACGAGAACCTGTTGCGGATATTGCAAAAAATTAATGTGCGGACAATGTGAAAGCAACTTTAAAATTTGTAAAAAATGTGAACAATGAGATAATAATTCCTGAAAAGAGCTCTTATTATTCTCTTCGGCTTTTTTTTTTTGCTTTTTAAGTCAAAATAATAAGTTATTCTCTTTGCGGTCAATTGACCGCTCACGGTCAAAATAAGGAAATTTTTTTTCCGGTACCCCTAGTGTTAATGAATACACAACCGGCAGACGCTAAAACTGGAATGAAGTAATCAGCACGAATCTATTTTGTGTTCGTCGCGTCTGACAATTATTTCGACCAAAAGTGAGTTTACATTATTCGGCGATCTGACAATCAACCCTGAATATACATAGGAAGATCCCATTTTAGACGAACTTTCGGCTTGGGAAATTTTCGTCACTTTTTCGTGTTTATGTTATACCGATCTGTCAAACATACAAAATACATAAACAAAAATTCCAAAAATTTCCAGCTTCGTGTACGTCGTGACTTTACATTAAAATGCTGTTATTCAATTTTTACGACGCCGCTTCACTCATACCCAAGAAAAAGGTTTTTGTTCGCGTTTTATTCAATAGCTGCTACGGTACCGGCACTCAACAATATTCGGCCTCGGCATGCAGTTTAAGACCGGAATGCATTGATGCGCACTAGTATTTGTTTATTCATGCCAGCCGAATTTTTAGCTGCTGCTTATCTACAAGCTGTCAAAGCAGAGAAGAATTAAAACATCACAAAAGGGAAACGAAGAAACGCATTTCTTTGGTGATTTGTTGCGCGCAAACAAATGGATGACTAATGGCATAACACAACCTTGAGCAGTTGTCGCGGCGACACGTCAAAGCTCTGCTGACGCTGAAGTTAGCAGAGAGCATATGTTTGTTTATTAAATTAAAATCGTTTGTTTACCCAAATTTTGTGACAAAATCAAAGCAAAAATGGAACTTTATGAAGAGGAAAGTAGCTTAATAATAGAAACAATGCTTTCTATATTTCAAATAGTTGGAATTGTTTGTGCTGTATTTGAGGTATGTTTTCCTAGAAACAAGTTTATTTAAAATGGAAATGAAATAGACTCAACCAGTGGAGATATCAAAGGAGATGGTTGGTTCGCCCAGTAAGCTTGGCACGGGATCGGTTAGGGTTTTTTGAAACATGCACTAGACAACTGAAATTAATTGACACATATAAATAAAAAATGGTGAAGAAATACATCTCAAAACTTCCACAGATTAACAATTTATTTGGATATTACAGGTTTTTGTCGCAAAGATGCAACGTGTCGTGCGCTTATAAAATTTGGATTTCCACCGTACGAAAAATAATCTACGAAAAGTGTGAGGCAATTTGTGAGGAGCTACACGTTATCTATGTATCCACCAAAACTCACTGATTGGTACGCAAATACAAAAATGATCTATGAGAAAAACGGTATGCCCCATTGTTTAGGGGCAAACGATGGCAACCATTTTTCTGTTGTTTACCCAAGAAATAGTGGGTCGTTATAACTTCAAGAAATCCTTCTGCGTTGTGCTCTTGGCAGCTTGTGATGCATACACGTTTACGTTTGTGGACGTTTGAGCATTGGTTAGCCAAAGGGATGGTAGGGTTTTCCTGCGCATCACATTTGGCGGGAAAGTCTTTAATAATACTAGCAGATCCATCGACGGATTACTCTACCAGGAAGCATACAAAAATCCCTTTTTATTTTGTAGCAGACAGCGCTTTTCCCTTAAAACCTAACATAATGAGGTCATGCCCTGGTCGAAGTTTAGCCGCCGATAAGGAATTCTTCAATAGGAGCTTGTGTAAAGCTCGAGTGTTAATAGAAAATACTTTTGGAATTTGGCGAACCGTTGGAGAGTGCTCCGTACGGATATATATACCAACCCTGACAACGTTGACAGAGTTATTTTGGCAACAAGAGTGCTGCATAATTTTTTAATGCTGAAACGTGATAACGATTACTACAACAGTGAGTTAGTGGACAGAGTTGAAGGCGGTGTCAGCATCGGTGGAAAGTGGGGAAGAGAAGCCAATGTTTTACCGTCGATGAGAGCACACCCAAATCATCTGTAAACGCGGCCTTTTCTTTAAGAACACAGCTCAAAAATTTTTTGTTTGGAAATAATTGAAAATAATAAATATATTAATTTCATTGACACTTTTATTGTCTTTCATTTATATTCATAACCCTACATTAAATAACATAATTTATAATATAAAATAAAAAATAGAAATTAATTGTGGTTCTCTAATGCTTTGTGGCAATTGTCTATTGTATTGTGGGCTATTAGTCGGCATTCCTCGAACCTCAGTTGACCGTTGAACCAATGGCGGTAGCTTTGCATTCACAAGATCCTGCACCAACGCCGCAAAATAAGCTTTGATTGTTCCCTGCTTCCGTTCGCTCCTTTGCGTCAAGTTCTTCGCTAAAATATCCCGACTATTTTACGCCGTATTGATCAATTGACCCAATGCCACATCATTCTGGGAGGGTCAATATTTAATAAACTGTAAGCGTAGGGGTGCAAAGTAAAGACTTACTTTGTCTGGTTTCTTTCCTAATTCAGAACGTCCATCGGACGATTGCTTGTGAAGCTTGTGAAACAACAGCCCTGGTGAAAGTTCGGGCAGAGAAACAGCTTGGATAGGTAGCGAAAATTCTGGCGGTTCGACAGCTTGGGGGCAACGAAAGCTCAGGCGGTTCAACAGCTTGGGCAGGCAGCGGAAGCTCAGGTGGTTCAACAGCTTGGGTAGACGAAAATTTCGGCAGAAATACTGTTGGTGCTCTTGGTCCGTCGTCAGTTGATATATCGCCGATTGTACTAAAAATTTAATGTATTATATTGTTAGCTAATGGAAACTTTCTAAATTTACTTTCTAAATTTAGTAAAACTTTCTAAATTTACTTTCAAAAATGATGCGCCTCGTGAATAAAATTAATCGAATTCTCATGTTTCCAGAGGCATTTCCGGGTTGGTGCTGCACTGCCTGAGGCCAGAAACGCCGATCTCCTGCACCGCCTGCGCAGGTCAGGTAAGTTCTTCCATTTCTTTAATGGAACTGACTGAAATGTAAAATATGAAAACCGCATCATAAATTAGTTTCTATGTTTATATCTACCATCAAGGTTTATTTTTCCAGCAATTTTCTCTAAAATTTTTTCCTTGCGCAAGATATTCTTATATCCACGATCTTGTGAATTGTAAAGACATTTATATTACTTGACTTGCTCAATTATTGCTTCCCCTAGCCCAGCCATTCTAAAAATATTGAATCATTACCATTTTGGTATATATATTTACATTAATTAATACTCACACAAGAAAATTTCGAGACAATATTAGATAATTTTATTTTCTTTTTGATATGTCATTTCAGAGTAAACAAATAGAGAAAAGATGAGCGACTGCTTTATATTTTTCTTAATTCCCATAAGACTATATGTGTTTTTGACAAGTCGCGGCGGTGGCAGACAAATTGTCGCGAAGTTGTGTTTCTAACATAATGGAGAAGAGACTTTATCAAAGGAAGCTGACGAAAATAATACAAATAATAAAAATATTTCGAGTGTTTTGTCAAAGCCAGCGTCGCAGTCTTTCCATTCGTTCTGTTTTACATGATTAGGACCTAAATCGGCTTCTGTCATCTGCAAGTCAAAAATACAATAAAGATAGACATTTAAATTATTGAAAGTGTGCTAAAACTAAAAAACCCTGGTAAATTATTTAAGATATTGGTAATATTTAAAGCACCTGTTGCATTCCTAAATGCTAAACGAAATATTTTTGAGGGACTTATATGTTTTGGGCGATAAACCCTTTAAAATATGTTAAGGTGTTAAAATAAGTTTCATTTGGAGCTATGATAGAGTTTACTTAACATATTTACCGATATAGAAAATCGATGTAATTTTTGACGTTTTTATTGTTTTCGTTGTTGTTGTTGTAAACAAAAACAAAAACAAATTTCTTGACGCTCTCACTTAATTTCCTAGAAAAATATCCTGGATATTTAATGCCCTTTATGTTGCATCTCGTAAACTGAACACAACAGCTGTATAACTGAGTCACCCAAGTAGTTCATCTACTTCTATTACCTTGTCTGAGGACAGTGAATTGACATTTGCCGAAAGGAAACTCAGCACCATGGGGTCAGGCTGGCTGAGAAGCCATGATTGGCGGCTGGTTTATCTTGCACTTTAAGGGGGCGGTAACTGGGCCAAAATTCTCGAACACGAGCAATTAGTGCAGTTACTGGGACTCCGAAAAGACGTAGTGGTTAATTAAGGAAGTCGGAAATCTGATTGTTTGCGGGGCCCCTTAGTACCTCAGCACAAGAGCGTCGTCCCACATTAAGTTCGTTAATTTTTTCCCTCATAGCCTGCTTTCTAGCTTTAATTTGGTTGTCCAGAATAACAGCTCTACCAGCCTTGGACCTCCACTCATTTCGGAAAACCACTAAAGTTAGCTGAATGTCCTACTTGGCCACAATTGACGCAGCTGACTTATATTTTGTTTTCTTCTTCGAGACTACTTTTACATGCCCCGTTGGCATGCTCCTCTCGACATTTCACGCATCTTGGCCTGAATGCACAGTAGGAGCTGAGATGTCCAAAACGCTGACAGCTAAAGCACTGTACTGGTCCATTTCTTTTAAAAGCCTCCCATTTTACACTGCGCTGTAAGAGGAACTTGATTTTCTTCAAGTTGATAGCATCTCATTATTGTTCACGGTAAAGACAAAAATACCGAGGTCTATGTTGCTAGCTCTTGACCGACTTGTGTCGAATGTCTTAATCGCCAGCGTGATGGACGGATCAATTTCGCGCATACTGGAATGAACCTACACAGACGAGAAGCCTGTTGAGAGGCTCTTTATCAGTATTGATGGCTTTCTCAGTGTTTTGGGGATATGGGAAAATGCTTCTATTTTTGAATTTTTGAAGTGTTCCATGAAAAATGTATGCACTTCAACCTCTTTTACAAATAGCTTTAAGCTATTGGAGCTTACATTTTTAAACCGTACAACGTCCATTTTATGGCCGAACTTATTTTTAATAAATTCCAATCACGCCTTCGATCTAACATTATTTACATAAATAGCAGGGCACCTGCTCTTCTACCTTTTCCAAATTTTTTGGCTTGTTTACTGTAAGATTATTTGTGCTGTTAATGGCCTCCTGAGAGCAGGTGTCGTCCATGTTTTCGGTTAGTATTCGGAACCTATTAAGATTTGATAGTTGTGGATCGATTGCAGCTTTCTTGAGTCTGGTAGGTGCATTTACACTTTGACGCCTTTTCCTGTTGACTACCTTCTTGAAGATTTTCGGTTCGTTGCCGAGAATGAATTTTAAATTCTCATCTGGATGGAAGATAGGGCGCTCTTCAGATGGCTGCAAATTTACACTTTCTGTTGTCTCTCTCGCACTTATTTCTTTCCGGTTAGTTGGCGTCATTCGCATGTTCTGCCATTTCTCAATATTCTCGTATATTTTGCTATTGTCCGACGTGTTTAATAGCGTTGACGGTTAAGCGGGCTTTCAAATGCCGCAATGGTCTTTATTATCATAATCCATCATGCCTGTATCCGGTGGGTCGGTGGTGAAACCGCCACTACTCTCAATATTCATCACGAATTATATATTTAGTTTTTTTTGTATTGTCTTCAAAAGTTCTTACTTTGAGTCACACGAACGAGCGCGAATACATACTACGTGTTTTCAGCACGGCTGCTTCAAAAGACTCTTCCTTAGACATAGTATGTTTTCCATTATACATCCATTTGTTTGGGCGCATCAAAGACACCTCCTCGCTATACGACGTCTTAAATGATACTTACAGCATTGTAATGTAAACTCACTGGAAGACATAGACGAAAACGTAGACGTACACGACATGAAGAAAAATTGGTATAATGTAACTTTTTCATGTCGTCTCGTCTGGTTTTATGGGGGGGATATTTTGATATTGTTGCTACATGTGAAATATTTTTAGGGATATTCGAGAAAATTTATGAAAGTACATTGTTTCAGCTTAAAATTTTAATAAATACTTCTTATTATTGGGTATGGCAACAATAAAGTAATAAACTTTTTGACATTTCCCAAAGAATATTAAGAAGTATTGGTGCACAATAATAAAATTGTTTGCTTGATTGTGTAGTGTTTGCAAATAAAAGTGTTTACAGTGTATTTTAGAGGAAAATATAAGAAAATTATTAGCGTCAATAACCATAAATTGTGTACAATAAAACAATTATTAATAGCATAAATAAATGTTGGAATTCAAGAATGTCATTAGCAATATATATTTATCCATCTAGAATGGAACGTCGTCAAGAAAGGCATATGAATATTTTATGGAGACGCCTGAGGGACGAATCAAATATTTTGGAGATGCCGGAATTCGAGTAGGTTGCAATATTCCCCCAATTTTAATATTCTAAATTTATTATAATTATCACTCTTTTTTTTTTTTGTTATTAATGAATACACAACCGGCAGACGCTAAAACTGGAATGAAGTAACCAGCACGAATCCATTTTGTGTTCGTCGCGTCTGACAATTATTTCGACCAAAAGTGAGTTTACATTATTCGGCGATCTGACAATCAACCCTGAATATACATAGGAAGATCCCATTTTAGACGAACTTTCGGCTTGGGAAATTTTCGTCACTTTTTCGTATTTATGTTATACCGATCTGTCAAACATACAAAATACATAAACAAAAATTCCAAAAATTTCCAGCTTCGTGTACGTCGTGACTTTACATTATAATGCTGTTATTCAATTTTTACGACGCCGCTTCACTCATACCCAAGAAAAAGGTTTTTGTTCGCGTTTTACTCAATAGCTGCTACGGTACCGGCACTCAACAATATTCGGCCTCGGCATGCAGTTTAAGACCGGAATGCATTGATGCGCACTAGTATTTGTTTATTCATGCCAGCCGAATTTTTAGCTGCTGCTTATCTACAAGCTGTCAAAGCAGAGAAGAATTAAAACATCACAAAAGGGAAACGAAGAAACGCATTTCTTTGGTGATTTGTTGCGCGCAAACAAATGGATGACTAATGGCATAACACAACCTTGAACAGTTGTCGCGGCGACACGTCAAAGCTCTGCTGACGCTGAAGTTAGCAGAGAACATATGTTTGTTTATTAAATTAAAATCATTGGTTTACCCAAATTTTGTGACAAAATCAAAGCAAAAATGGATCTTTATGAAGGGGAAAGTAGCTTAATAATAGAAACAATGCTTTCTATATTTAAAATAGTTGGAACTGTTTGTGCTGTATTTGAGGTATGTTTTTCTAGAAACAAGTTTATTTAAAATGGAAACGAATAAACGAATATAAATCACAAATAGGCACATAGACTCAACCAGTGGAGATATCAAAGGAGATGGTTGGTTCGCCCAGTAAACTTAGCACGGGATCGGTTAGGGTTTTATGAAACATGCACTAGACAACTGCAATTAAATGACACCTATAAATAATAAATGGTGAAGAAATGCACCTCAAAACTTCCACAGATTAACAATTTATTTGGATATCACAGGTTTTTGTCACAAAGATGCAACGTGCAAGTTTTGTCATGGGCTCATAAAATTGGGATTTCCACTGTACGAAAAATAACCTACGAAAAGTGTGAGGCAATTTGTGAGGAGCTACACGTTATCTATGTCTCCACCAAAACTCACTGATTGGTACGCAAATGCAAAAATTATCTATGAGAAAAATGGTATGCCTCATTGTTTAGGGGCAAACGATGGCAACCATTTTTCTGTTGTTTACCCAAGAAATAGTGGGTCGTTATAAATTCAAGAAATCCTTCTGCGTTGTGCTCTTTGCAGCTTGTGATGCAAAATACACGTTTACGTTTGTGGACGTTTGAGCATTGGTTAGCCAAAGGGATGGTAGGGTTTTCCTGCGCATCACATTTGGCGGGAAAGTCTTTAATAATACTAGCAGATCCATCGACGGATTACTCTACCAGGAAGCATACAAAAATCCCTTTTTATTTTGTAGCAGACACCGGTTTTCCCTTAAAACCTAACATAATGAGATCATTCCCTGTTCGAAGTTTAGCCGCCGATAAGGAATTCTTCAATAGGAGCTTGTCTAAAGCTCGAGTGTTAATAGAAAATACTTTTGGAATTTGGCGAACCGTTGGAGAGTGCTCCGTACGGATATATATATATATATATATATATATATATATATATATATATATATATATATATATATATATATATATATATATATATATATATATATATATATATATATATATATATATATATATATATATATATATATATATTATATATATATATATATTATATATATATATATATATATATATATATATATATATATATATATATATATATATATATATATATATATATATATATATATATATATATATATATATATATATATATATATATATATATATATATATATATATATATATATATATATATATATATATATATATATATATATATATATTATATATATATATATATATATATATATATATATATATATATATATATATATATATATATATATATATATATATATATATATATATATATATATATATATATATATATATATATATATATATATAATATATATATATATATATATATATATATATATTATATATATATATATATATATATATATATATATATTATATATATATAATATATATTATATATATATATATATATATATATATATATATATATATATATATATATATATATATATAATATATATATATATATATATATATATATATATATTATATATATATATATATATATATATATATATATTATATAAATATATATATATATATATATATATATATATATATTATATATATATATAT
>CAWZZZ010000119.1:0-19833 GCA_963966595.1 Physocephala rufipes
TTTTTTTGTGTGTATACTTATGTACGATTGTATACTATTGTAATGTATACAATGTATCAAGAAATCTGTAGGTGGGCATTGAATGTGCTGTTCAATACCTACATGCAGCGACCGGATCAATGACGTTCCGGTGCACATAATCTCAATTAGAATATGTAGTATAAGTAGCAAGATATATTATCTTACATAGAAATTAAGGTATATATATATGAGGCAAAATTAGTATTATATTAACAGGTTTACAAACTAATTTAAAGTTTTAAACTCCAGCAAATTTTATTTCCTTTGTCTGAAATTGCACTTAAAGCAAGAGTACATATTATTTTTATTCTGAATTGGGATGAAATATAGTAGTGATACTTGTTCAATATTTCTTACGTCTTTTAGCTGTCTTTTGGAAATGTGTGAGCACACTATAGTGTATTTGAACATTAATTCATTACTTAAGTAGCATATACTTACTTTGCAAGCAGTCGGCGTTGAGTAGGTCTTTGCATTTCTCATGACATTTCACACTACATTCGGTGCAGCGAACGCCCTGTCGAGCGATACCCCAAAGTAGACCTTCACACTCATAACAATAGGTCGGTGATGTGGCTGTCCACAGGACGAAATTGTGTGGTGTCGTTGAGGATATGGGATAAATTAGTGCCTGTAATGCCTTTTGTAAACATGCATTTTCTGAATTTTGTCAAGAAAGAAATAATAAAGAACTGATTTTAATTATAACCATTTTACAAAATAACTATCAGTAAATTGTTTAGTTATAAATTTGTAAAAAATGAAAATATTTTAGAGAAGTAATAATTGTAACGATTAAACGATTGACGAATTTTGTTCCTCTGATGGACTAGGCTCAGAAACTATGGAGTTCATTTTAGGGGGACCCCGTGACCTTTTTTAGCAAGGAAATACTATTCAAAACACTATTCAAAGCAATTATTAAAAAATTATGCATAATTTTACATTTCAAATCAATCTAAGTGTCAAATCAATCTAAAATCAGATCTGCCGAAATGAAGCATTGATTGCGATATATTTGTTAACCTATTTATTCATACTTATTTAACATAAGATATAACAACAATGTTTCTTAAAAATATTCTACAACCCACAGTCGCTAGCAGAATTTCTCATTTTATAACTCCCAAACTGCAATCCATAATCCAAATGTTGACAAATAGCAATGTCTCTTATTATTATTTGTTTTTACTTATAAGATAATTATTCATGTTTCCTTAAAATATTCTAGAATAGATTGCAATTTGTAATCTCTGTCCCCGGCAACAGAACGTTGCTTACAAATCGTTGTAATCGTTGCTTACAATCAACTTATCTTTTAAATGAAGAATTATTGAGATAACATCCGGCTGACAGCTTCCGGCTGGATAATAACTCAGGAAAATGCCCAAAACCTGACTTGTTCCTGACTTCAAGAAAATATTGCTAGAACCCGCTAAAGGCGACCTAATTCTGCCTGGAAAAAATTCAGGGAAATGTCAAAAACCGAGCTGTTTCAGACTATTCCAAAAATTGATAGAAAGTATTGCGAGAATCTGCCAAAGCCGATTGCCTAGAAATAATATGAGGAACTGGCAATAATTCGACCTCTTCCCGACTGGGAAAATATTACTAGAATATGCCAATAGCTGACTTGATTCTACCTTTAAGATTCTCCAGATTGTAAGCAAAAGAAACGCGATCCTAACTTTCACGTTCCTTGTCACTTTTACATTTAAACTTCGTGTGAATTATTGCATATAAATGAGGTGCAGCAAAATTGTAATGGAATGAAATTATTAATGATATCAAATATTTTAATTTGATCATAAATCAAAGATTTCGCGTTGAAGATATCAATGCACTATTAAATACTTTTTCTCCCAAGTACAGTATTTAAAATGCTGCGATTGCGAATTCGTGGCCGTTGCACTATTCAAGAGTTACGCGCGATTGACACATCACAATTGCTCAGAGAACTATTTAATTTACCACTAAAAATATAATCAATTATCCAGACGCAGACAGAATACTGGGTTAGGGAATGTTGGTTAGAATCACGGGTTATATTAGTTTTTCAAATATAGGGGTGTTTTATAATGCGACCGATTTCCAGACAAGAGGATAATTACTGATTTCTTCCCCTCCAGACAAAACAGCAAAATTCAGAGGTCTAACTCATGAGTGAAGAGAAAAAAGTAAACAAATTAAATTGAAGATACCAACGCTTTTAATTTGTTTTCCATTCGAAGATATTGGGTCTAAGATGGCAATGCACTACGATTACTAACTCGTGGTTAAAAGATAAATCCACAAGCAATAATTATTAAATTTGTAATTCTTTATAGAAAGCAGGACAATCTGAATAATAATAACAATAATAATAACAATTATAATAGTAATAAAAATAGCAATAACAGCAATAATAATATATATAGCAATAATAATGATAAAAATAATAATTATAACAGCAATAATAATTATAATAATTACAATAATTTTCATAATTATAATTATAACAATAATAATAATAATAATAATAATAATAATAATAATAATAGTAATAATAATAATAATAATGATAATAAGAATAATAATAAAGTAATAATGACAACAATAACAACAATAATAAAAATAACGATATCAAAAATAATAGATATAATAATTCTAATAGTAATAATAAAGGTTATAATAATTATTTATTATTATTTTCTTATTTATTTATTTATTTTCGAATGTACATAGTGCGAAAATATATTGTAACAGTCAAGCCACACATGAAGGCCTATATGCAAGTAAAATTACCATTTAATCATTTAATTTAATCGACAGGGGAAGATAACATGACATATTTTCGATGGAAAAAAAATCAAATATAAAAAATATAAAAAAGAAACTTTGAAAAAGATTTATTAACTACTATCTACTATATTATAACATGCGCGTGAAATGTTCTTTTAACTTTCGATTTTGAGCCGCCGATTTATGCCAGTATATTAATTTCACTGGCAATTTATTCAAAAGGGTGGGGATCTGTATTGCCAAAGTACTTTTAGCAGAATTATTTGCATACTTAGGGATTTTAAAATTTCCTTCCTAGTTGCATGTGTGTGATCAATAGGATTTCTGTATTTTCCTTCATCATAGATTGCAATAACCGTATTTAAATCAAACAATGACTTAATATCTAGAATTCCTAACTCTTTACACATGCTGGATAGATGGTAGTTGACTCCTTGTTTTCTTGCTAAAATTTTTAAAATATAATTTTGGTTTTGTTGTAGCTTCCTGTATGATTTCGCAGTACCCCAAGCAGTTATGCAATGCGCAAAAAACGATTCCACCAGTGCGAAATAAGCCTGCCGTATAACCGAGTACTTGCTACAAAAGCTTAAATGGCGCATCATATAAGAGGAGTTTCGACGTTTTTTGAGGTTGTTTTCGTACACTGTTTCATCCATTAAATTACACGGCGCAACAAGATTTTCCTCCAAAAACCAAATAGTCATTTTCTATAGGAAAATTTTCCGAAAATGTTGTTAGTTTTCTAGTTGCGGCTTTAGTTTTCGAGATATCAACAACAACCCGTTTTTTTGGTATTTCGAAAACTTAGATTTATATAATTAACTGTAGCTTTATAATTTTTCATTTTTTCAATAAAAACCATGGAAGTAGAGGTAATTTTCTAACAAAAATTTTCTAACAAAAATTTTAAGACTACGTTTGTTAAAATCAGCTAAGGAATGCCAATTCTATCGCAAAGAGATGTCAGAAAATTTTAATTTTTTCGATTTTTTGAAAAAATATTGAATTCATCAATCCAAATAAGTTATAAAACGTATCCCTCCAAAAATGAAAACTAAAGTTTCTAAAGTGAAAATTAATGCGGTTTTCAACAGCTATTAGTTTTTTCCTATCTCATCTCATTTTTAAGCTATCGCCATTTATCCAAAAAACATTTTTTATCATACTGAATATAACGGATATAATGAGAGAATCAACCGCAGCTCCTTTATTTCTAATTTAACAGGAAAAATTCTAGGTATGCAATGACAGGTAATCCTTTAATAAAGATTTCAAGACATATTTTGAAAAAATCGGAAATAAACTGTTACCTCGGGAATTGAATTTTTGTCAATTTTTTATGTTTATATTGACTTTTATTGCTTTGCATGTTATATATAAAAAAATTAAATGCACAAAATATGTTTAAACCTTATATGCCATATATATTATACTGACTACAAAGTGGGTACACAAAATACTGCTGTTTCTTGTTCCTGTGGGATAGTCGCGACAGAGAAAATCATTTTACTCGTCAATATTGGCCAACAAGAACCGGCTACCAAACCAACCACTATAATGTGAGAAATAACCACTAGTGCTGCCGGATAAGGTAATTTTGCCTCCACTTCATATAAAACCTGGACTGATGAAGAACTTTGTTAAAGCCTTAAGTGCGGAGAGTGAAGCATTTAAGTATATATGCAAAATCTTTCCTAAAATATCATACGCGAAATTAAAGGAAGGCATATTCGTTGGACCATAAATAAGAGAAGAGAAATAATAATTAAAATAAAAATAAACATTATTAGTTTATTATTACAAATATTAAATATTTAAAAAATATCTTAAGAAATTGGCATCTTTAATATACCTACTCTAAAATAAAAAAAGTCTTATATGAACAATTTCATATTTTTAGTTTTTCTAAAAATAAGTGTATATATTATTTATTTATAACACATTAAGGTCAAAAATGTTTTTAATAAAATTATTACATATATAAAACAAAAAAATATTATCTCATTTGAAAAAAGTTTTTCAACGGAATAAAAATCAATATAAACATAAAAAATTGACAAAAATTCAATTCCCGAGGTAACAGTTTACAACCGATTTTTTCAAAATAAGTCTTGAAAACTTTATTAAAGGATTACCTGTCATTGCATACCTAGAATTTTTCCTGTTAAATTAGAAATAAAGGAGCTGCGGTTGATTACTCTCATTATATCCGTTATATTCAGTATGATTAAAAAAATGTTTTTTTGGATAAATCGCCAGATAGGAATCGCCATTCCTATCTGGCGATGAGATAGGAAAAAACTAATAGCTAATAGATAGGAAAAACTAATAGATAGGAAAAAACTAATTTTGAAAACCGCATAAAATTTCACTTTAGAAACTTGAGTTTTCATTTTTGGAGGGATATGTTTTATAACTTATTTGGATTGATGATTTCAATATTTTTTCAAAAAATCGGGAAAAACTAAGAGCATTTCTGAAAACCGCATAAAATTTCACTTTAGAAACTTGAGTTTTCATTTTTGTAGGGATATGTTTTATAACTTATTTGGATTGATGATTTCTATATTTTTTCAAAAAATCGAAAAAAATTATTTTTTTCTGATTTCTTTTTGCGATAGAATTGGCATTCCTTAGCTGATTTTAACAAACGTAGTCTTAAAATTTTTGTTAGAAAATTACCTTTACTTCCGTTGTCGGTTTTTATTAAAGAAATGAAAAATTAGGAAGCCACAGTTAATTATATATATCTAAGTTTTCAAAATACCAAAAAAAAGGTTTTTTGTTAAAAAAAACTAAAACTGAAAACTAAAGCCGTAACTAGAAAACTAACAACATTTTCGGAATCAGCGGAAAATTTTCCTATAGAAAATTGAACTTTCGTTTCTGGAGGGTAAACACAAAAGCATCCAGATTGCAACATTTCTTTCCAATGATTTCACTGATATCTCATACTCATCTCATATTTATATCTTTTTTATTAACATGAACATTTTGCCTGTAATAATTATCCTGTGCTTTTTCGAACTGCTTGTTGATCATATTTCTATAATGTTTATATTCTCTTTCTGTTTCATTACTTTTTGGATTCATACGCCATCTTATATGCAGTCTGTCTCTTTTTAGACAATCCATTTGTAATTCATTATTAATCCAGTCCTTCGACTTTATTTTCTTTAATTTTAATTTTATGCATGAACTCTCATAAATACTTTGAAAAATACGCTGTATTCTGCAACATATATCGTCCACGTTGTTAAGTAAGAGAATGTCGCCCCAATTTGTGGAGTTTAATTTCATATCAATTTTCATGTTGCTTAGCGCTACCCTTGTATTACCCTCTTGTGGAGTTATTTCTAGTGTCCGTCCCGAGAGACCATATACAATAGAAAAATGATCAGATATACCGGTATCAATATCTGACGCCTCTATATGGGCGTTATTAGCCCTTAAAAATTAATGATTTATAATCGTACTAGTATCTCTTCTCACATCTGCTCTGGTACTCTCATTTACAATGCATTACATTCCTTGTGACGCCATCATATCCATATACTGATATGATATGATACCAGATCCTTTTCTACATCACTTATATCTATATTCATTTCACCTATTACCACTACATCATTATCTGCAAATGAACGCATATCAATATTTGGTGGTCTGTAAATAGCGAGGAAAGTTGTTTTTAATCCCACGCTAAGTACATTGATTTCTAAAGCCTCCGAGAAATTGGTCTCATGTGTTTTACATATGAACTGTAAGTTCTCTCTCACGTACACGGCAATTTCTCCATCTTTTTATTTCCTTTTCCCTTTAAAAAGGGAAAATGATATATTAATGTTGATACTAATTTTGTAACGCAGCGAAGGAGTGACAACAGATATAGAAAAGTATATTATGGCTCAGAATGATCACTTGAGTCGATTTAGCCCTGTCCGTCCGCCTGTCTGTCTGTCTGTCTGTCTTTCTGTCAGTTTGTCTGTCTCTGGAAATCGAACGAATGAAGCTATGATCATGAAATTTGGTATGAATATTTCGTGTTATGATAGTCTGGTTGGTATATATTTATTGTGAATTAAATCGCGTTTAGAGCTCAATTTTTCAGCTTCGAGTACGAGCTTAAAGGTGAAATTTTATATCCGAGTCTACTACCTCATTTTATAATATAATCCTAAAAATGTGCGTGCTCTAGATACAAAATTCGCACAGGCGTACAGGCGTAAATATAGAGATATTGACATGAAATTTGGCAAAAATATTAAATAAATTACAAATATAAATAAATACAAATATAAATATAGGATGGAGGTGTTGAAAATGGGTGAAATCAGAAAACTCCCACGCCCACACCTCAATTAGAACTCTCACAAGAAATAAGCGTTGAAAAGAACAAATAAAGCATGCAATTTGGTAAGAATGTTCTCTGTCATCACATGCTGGTTATAAATATAAATATAATAATATGAATGTAAATGTAAAATATATCTCTATAACCCACTGACATTTTATTTGAATGTTGTTATCAAGAGATTCGGGAATAGGATATATAAGCTGCGGCCAGGCTGAAGATAACGCCCTTACTAGTTTATTATTTCTATTGTGAAACTCAGCATTGAAATTTTTTAGTTTATATAAATTATTCTAATCATCTGTGACGCTGCTTTCCACTATGACTATTATATGTACACTGTCTATGATATTATTAATATCTGTTCTAAATATATTGAAATTCGTACGTAATGGCTGAATATTAAGATAAATACATAAGTAAATAGTAAGATTAAGTTTACTAGAAATTAGAGTATCCATATTATTATAACCTGCATATCTATTGGTCGCAATACAATTCATTTAAATTATAAAGTTTATTGTTATTTTTGTTTATATATATATATATATATATATATATATATATATATATATATATATATATATATATATATATATATATATATATATATATATATATATATATATATATATATATATATATATATATATATATATATATATATATATATATATATATATATATATATATATATATATATATATATATATATATATATATATATATATATATATATATATATATATATATATATATATATATATATATATATATATATATATATATATATATATATATATATATATATATATATATATATATATATATATATATATATATATATATATATATATATATATATATATATATATATATATATATATATATATATATATATATATATATATATATATATATATATATATATATATATATATATATATATATATATATATATATATATATATATATATATATATATATATATATATATATATATATATATATATATATATATATATATATATATATATATATATATATATATATATATATATATATATATATATATATATATATATATATATATATATATATATATATATATATATATATATATATATATATATATATATATATATATATATATATATATATATATATATATATATATATATATATATATATATATATATATATATATATATATATATATATATATATATATATATATATATATATATATATATATATATATATATATATATATATATATATATATATATATATATATATATATATATATATATATATATATATATATATATATATATATATATATATATATATATATATATATATATATATATATATATATATATATATATATATATATATATATATATATATATATATATATATATATATATATAATAATAATATATATATATATATATATATATATATATATATATATATATATATATATATATATATATATATATATATATATATATATATATATATATATATATATATATATATATATATATATATATATATATATATATATATATATATATATATATATATATATATATATATATATATATATATATATATATATATATATATATATATATATATATATATATATATATATATATATATATATATATATATATATATATATATATATATATATATATATATATATATATATATATATATATATATATATATATATATATATATATATATATATCTTTGCATTAACAGAAAAAATGTTTCTTTAATTTATATTAACTCAATTATTATAATAATAGTGATAATAATAATACTTGTATTAGTATTAAAAATAATAATAATAATAGTAAGAAAAATTAAAATAATTAACTAATAACAATATTACTAATAATAATAATAATAATAATAATAATAATAATAATAATAATAATAATAATAATAATAATAATAATAATAATAATAATAATAATAATAATAATAATAATAATAATAATAATAATAATATTAATAGTCATTAATTTATTCACTCATATATTTCTTTACATTTCATTATATTACAATTCATTAAATTAAATTAACTTAATTTAAATAATGATAAGCAGCTATTTATGTAATATTATCTTGCGAAGCGAATGGTTTTTCTGCAGGAGATTCTATCAATAATCATTCTGTGTATCCGTTTGTAAGCTTCAGTTGAAATAGAAATTAATATTAATCTTGCTTTTATTTCTTTATTTGGTAAAAAGCTGTAATTTTCTTTTTAGCTCTTGCTCATAGCTTATGTTTTTCAAGTGTGAAAATTGAAGTAACTTATTGAGTATCGAAGGAACTGCATACTTCAGCTACCGCTTTCCATATTTATTGCAGAATGATGGAACTTGTAGTAATCTTTGCACTTGTGCGCGCGTGTTAACGTTGTGCGCTATGACATTTTGATATCGACTATCCTTGTAATATTCTAATATAAGCGCTATTTTATACATTGTTTTCACGTCTAATATTTTATAACCGCAGTTTTTGCTGTATTCGATAGTTTTTAGTATTGAGTGTTGCATTTTATACAACATATTTATGTAATATTCGGACGCGTTTCCCCAGGCAAGTATTCCATATCTTAACTTTGATACAACCACCGCATGATATACTTGTTTTTTTACGTCCAAAGTCGCATAATATTTGAGATGCGCAAGTGCTACAATAGCTCTATTAATGTCTAATGGTAATTTTTCCATATGTACATCCCAACGAAAGTGCGAATCAATCGTAATTCCCAGGCATCTATAGCTATCTACCACCGCCATGGTTTGCATTATATTAGTTTGTTGACAAACATTACTATGTATATATATCACGGGTTGTGTTGCCGAGGCCCTCGTATATACATTAATTTAGTTTTCAAAGAATTTATAATTAACCCATTGTCATGACACCGTTGAACCGTCTTGTCCATCTCTGCTTGCGTATATTTCACAGCATTATCAAAGTTTCTGTGTCTTACTATTAGTGCTGTGTCATCAGCATAGGCAAATGGAATTGCTTGCTTAAATATGCGAAGGAGTCCGTTTGTGTAAATAATGAATATTAGTGGACCCAACATAGATCCTTGCGGTACTCCATACTGTACATATTTTTTTTCGCTTATCGATTCTTAAGCGATTAAGATAACTTTCAAACCAACACAGCAACCGTCCCCTGATACTGCTACTAGACAATACCTCTAATATTTTCTTGTGATTAAGCGTATCAAGCGCTTTGCTAAAGTCTATGTATATTATTAATCCATGTTGGTTTTTATTAAGGCTTTCATTGATTACGTTTCCAAATTCACTTAATAGTTTGTTTGTGCTCTTCTTTGGTTGGAAGCCATACTGATTTTTGTGAATGATTTTTTCCTTTTCAATAAAATTCCGCATACGACTACTACATTATTACTACTTCTTCCATGCACATATATATTTGTGAGAGAATCAGAATCGGTCTGTAGTTTTCGAAGTTTGTTTTAACATCTTTCTTAAAAATTGGCCGAACAATTGCCACTTTTAACATGTTCGGGACTTTGGCTTGATCAAAGTTCATATTTATCAATTTTACTATAATAGGTGCAAAAATATTTATATTGTTTTTTAAATCTACCGCTCGTATCCCATCATACCCAGCGGATTTATTCACATTTAATGATTTGATTATGTTGTATATTTCTGCTACAGATGTTACTTCTAAAATGTTGAGTTCGCAACAGATGCGGGACTATGCCCGGACATTTTAACATCACATTTGTGTATTATATTACGTGCTTGCAACGAGAAACTGGATGCACATTTATTAGCTACAGATTCTACGCTATTTAGCAGGAAATTATTTATTATTTTTTCATCCAAATTATCCCTCTTCCGGCCTAGGATCTCGTCGATAAGATTTCATACTTTTCTTAGGTTCTCCTTCACATTGGCGAACTTATTTTTGTGATATTTTGAATTTCTTTATTAAGATCGTTGCGAAAGCGTTTGTATTCTTTTTCGTAACGTTTATTATTATTGTTATTTTTCCATTTTTATAGAGCTTATGTGAGATGATATTTGGGTTATCCAAATGGACAAGGATTTTTATAGAGCTTATATGAGATGATATTTGGAGTTATCCAAATGGACACGGATTTCGTGCTCGACTGTTCTCCATTACTACTTTCGCTTTTTTGTAAATAGAGTGCATCTTTTCGAAGAATACCTCGTAATAATATTCTACATCATCGATTGTTTGTAATTATAATAATAATAACAGTAATAATAAAAAGATTATAATAATAATAAAAATAATATCAATAATAAAAATAATAATAATAATAATAATAATGATAATAATAATTGTGTTATTAATACTGTATAATATTAATAATTGTAATTGTTGTATAATAATAATAATAATAATATTTTTAATAACAAATATACTAAAAATATTAATGGTAATAATAATAATAATAATAATAATAATAATAATAATAATAATAATAGTAATAGTAATATTAGTAGTAGTAGTAGTAGTAGTAGTAGTTTAATTCAATTTTCAATTTTTAATTTACATCAATTTTACAATAAGTAATAAGTAATCCCGCGAAGCCCTTTAGTTCTTACTTGCAAGAATCCTTTATCATAAAAATCATCAAAACAGGAACAAAGTAGAATATCTTATAGTCTCTGGTTTTTAAGAAGATTATAACTTAGTTATATTAATTTACATTATTAAAAACAAAACCAGAAAAAAGTCATATTATTAAATTAGGGTAAGTAACAGAATGGTGTATGTATTAGTATCCATGAAAATAATTTCTTAATAGTCTTTTTGCTGATTATTAATATTAATCATATACCCGGGAAGTTCATTTAAGAATCTAGATATTAGTATGTCAAGCGTATTCTTCCCATAGTTGTTAAGAAATTTAGTTGTTTCAAATCTTCCTTCTTTCCTTCGCCTAGTGTTGTAGATATGATCTATCACAAGTTTGTATTTTCTGTCCTCGTAAAACTCGTTTAGTAAAGTGTATCGATATATATTGTTAATATTCATTATTCGAAGTTGCGTATGTATCTGCTTCTTCCATCATGTCATCCTTATGCAAAGGGCCTCTTCTTACTCCATAGGATTTTTACAACACTATCTTGTGTAATTTGCAGTTGCTTGCACCGCGTTGATAAACCCCCAGGCAGTAATTTCATGTCTTATGTGAGATTCCCCCAACGCAGAATATACTTGTCTCAGTACGAAGTAGCTGCATATATGGCTTAAATGATATAGTATGTAGGCAGCCTTTCGCAACTTTTTCTGTACACTTTCCACCTGTTTATGGCATTTAAGATACGTATCAACTATAACTCCCAGATTTTCTGATTGTTTACTAACAAGATGGCAATCTATGATGTCACACTTGTCATCAATTCTCCCAGACATATCGCTTTTATGCAAATATTCATAATTATGAAATACAATTCGAATATCCCTGTGTAGAATATCTGGGGCACGAACATGCATAATTTTAGTTTTTCCAATATTTATTCTTAATCCGTTATCGTGCGACCACTTTGCCATAGTATTTAGTTCATTCTGCATCAATTAAGTTGCAATTCTAATGTCCTTATGCTCTACAATAATTGCAATGTCATCTGCAAATGCATTGCTTTCACAATTTTCTAGAATTTTCAGCAATTCATTCGCATGAATAATATATAACAAGGGATCCAATTTTGAGCCCTGAAGGACACCACAATCGAAATTCAGGGTGTCGCTATTTGCTGTCTTTATTTTTATTCGATAAAAATGTAATTCCAAACAACTTTTTATCCACGAAGGACACTCGCCTCGGATTCCCACTTTGTTCAGCGATTTTAAAAGGGTTTCATGCGACAAATGTCCTGCTGAAATCCACGAACTGAACAAGACTGTGGCAATGTTTACTTATATTCACATTAAGATTATCTGCAAAATTGCCTAGAAGTTGATTTATATTTTTTTCGAAAACCATAATGGCTCTGATCTATAATTTTGCATTTTTCGACAAAGCTGTTAAGTCTCTGTACCATAATTTCCTCTAGTATTTTATCAATTGCTGGCAGTATAGATATAGGCCTATAATTCCCAATATCCGACTTAATGACAATTTTATAAATAGGACTTATAATAAACATCTTTAATTGTTTTGGAACTGCGCATTTCGATATGCTAGTGTTAATAAATTTCGTTAATATCGGAATTAACTTTAATTTGTTATGCTTTAAGTCCTTCGGTCGGATATTATCATGACCAGGTCCTTTTGCTTTTAAGCGCGATAGAATATTAAATACCTCTATTTCACAAACACTTTCCACATATATTGAATTTTGTATGGTTGCCAGTTCCGGGTTTTGCAACGTTTTCAATGCACATATATGCATGTTATGTTTTTATTGTTTTTAAAGTTAACAGAAAATCGATTTGACAAATCTGTTAAATTATCGTCTTTAAAAATTTTTGCTAGTTTAGTATCTAAGTTGTCCTTTTCCCCCCAATTATTTCTTTTATAATTTGCCACGTTTTTGCAATGTCTTTTCTACGCTCATAGAATTTATTTTTAGAATAAGCATTTTTCACATTTTTTAGCAATTTATTGACCTTATTTCTGTATATTTTATATTCATTTTCATAGTTTTTATCCATTCGTTTCGATAACCATTTTTATAGAGATTATCTCTTTTAACACAACATTTAACAAGATAATCGTTCATCCCTGGATATATGTTGTCTTTTTCTAGTTGGGTTCACCGTTCTGCGCGAGTTTTCATATATTTTATTAAATAGTTCACATATGTTATTATAAATATGCTGTGTATCTTCAGTGTGAAGTAGACTATTCCAATTCGTATTACGTATGTATGTATTTACTTTATAATCACTGATCTGGGTGTTACAATCGTCTACTACTTTGGTTTTCTTCTGGCTCTGATCATTAAACGATATATAAGCGCATATAAGACCCTTCTTTGGTCTACTCTCGTATTCGCGTTGTTGACATTTTCAATGCCATTAGAATATACAACGGCTTTGTAATGCAATGTGACATTATCTGTTTTATTGACTGTATTAAATATCCCATTCATCTCTTCTACAAAATTGGAATCATATTTGGAGAGAGGGCAATAAATTGCGATAAGAGCGATTTCATTTTGTAATATTCGGAATTTTATTGAAACTAACTCAAAATACACAATATCTGGAGGGAGGCATCGATCATATAAAATGTTTTCTTTAATATATACTGCAATTGCGCCTCCTTTTCCGTTATCCCGGTTAAAAAACTCCGCATTGAAGCCATCTCTCAAATTTTTTTCCTCTTTAGAAATGTTTGTCTCAATCAAAACAATAGTGTCTACACTTTCCATAACTTTATCAATCGCCGCTAGAAATATTATAAAATTTTGACGTAATGAGCGAATATTTAAATATATACACGAAAAATGTTGATGTTCCCATTCCTTAGTATCAATACCGTAAAAATTAAAGTAATTTCTTGTTGTAATATTATTCATTTTCAATTATTAAGTTAGGAAAGATTCAAATTAGTTTAAGGTTTCAACGTCTGTATCCGTAGTCCACGTATGACCACGGGCTTTGATGTTTTCATTTTTTTAGCTAGAATTTTCCCGTTGCGTATCCATACAAACTCCAATTGTTGTAACTTCGCCTTCTCTCTAGTAAGCCATAGTAAACGCCGATTATATGAAGTTAATTGTTCATTAATAAAAACTGTTTGATTTGCCTCCCCATTAAATATATTGCCACCGATCTTGTTGCTTTTTTATTTTTTCACGATCTCCTTTTTTAAATTATATGTTGAAAGTTTCACTATAATTATATCCTTATTCGTTATTCTGCGTGCATAGATTACATCCATATTTTCCAATTTAACTCCTAAATTTTCAGCTACACTAATAACCACTTCTGTAAATTTTCATTTTCTTCTTTTGGAATGTTCTTTATTTCTATATTATTTTCCAATAGATTCTGCTCGAGGTAGTTCATTCTACTTTCTATTGTATTAATTCGCAATGTCGTTTCTTTATCTTTGCTACAGAGATCATTAAGCTGCAATGCAAATTGAGGTACAGTTTTGTTTATTTTATTACCGTAATCTGATATTTCATTTCTCATTTCCTCTTGTGATGAAACGATTCCCAAGATCAGCGACTGCCTTTGTCCGCAAATTCCGCAAAATTCGACTGATCAACTGCATTTGATGCGCATCGCCTCAGATGTTGCTCTTCTTGAACATTATCATAAAGGGTTTGCTTCTGATAATTCTTTTCTTCGGTTAAACCTGCATGTTTAGGTCGTTGCCTACAATTTTGGCATTTCCACTCTAATATTCGGTCAGTTATCATCCGTGAGTATGTAGCCTCGGAGAGACTTGAACCATAGAGTAAGAAATGACTCTATGCTTGAACATGACGGGTAATGATATTGTGTAGAGTAGCACTAACAGGTCACAAAATCACCCGTCGGTGGAAGAAGTTTATTGCATGTCATACATGGATATGTTAGAGTTTTGCGAACAGTTTCTTTTTGCATAATTTATGCTTTAAATTCAATATGAGTTTATTCACCTCAACGCTTATATATTTATAATTTTAGATCTTTTATTAAACTTTATTAAACTTGATCAACCAAACAGTCCTGGCTTTCCAGCGTAGGCACCTTTTCTCGCTACAACTGTACTTTCTATTTTCTATTCACTTATATGCTTGGCTGTATGTGCGATCTATTTACCGTTCTAACGTAATCATTTTCCCCCCGCTACTATAGGTTTCATATTAAAAGTTTTTTAGTAATCCAAATTCAATTTTTAATTACCAATATCTTGGACACGTAGTGATCTATAATTTTAGTACCTTATCACAAGCATTTTCATGTTTTTTCACAAATACGGGTTTCGCAAAAGGAGTATTCTAGGCTTGAGTAATAGAGAAGATGTCTGCACCCACGTGTGCACGTCATGAGCACGAGTGTGGTACTGTAATAAGTGGTAACAATAATATTACAATATATTATTGTGTAAACAATAATAAAAGTGGTAATAATAATAATAATAATAATAATAATAATAATAATAATAATAATAATAATAATAATAATAATAATAATAATTAGAATAGTAGAATTAAGAGTTATAATAATAATAATAATAATAGTAATAATAATAATAATAATGGCTATGATAATGATAATAGTAATAATAATACTAATAATAATAATAATTATGATAATAATAATAATAATAATAATAATAATAATAATAATTATTATTATTATTATTATTATTATTATTATTATTACTTATTCATTATTCATTATATTACACTTCATACTTACATTGTTTTTTTTTAATATATATATTTGGATTAACAGAAAAATGTTTCTTAATTTATAATTTCTGTGTCCTTTTCAGAAAAATATAGATGAAATTGTTGCTTTCAATTTTTTTGCCCAAAATACAATTCGAATATCCCTGTATAGAATATCTGGGGCACGAACATGCATAATTTTAGTTTTTCCAATATTTATTCTTATCCGTTATCGTGCGACCACTTTGCCGTAGTATTTAGTTCATTCTGCATCAATTAAGTTGCAATTCTAACGTCCTTGTGCTCTACAATAATTGCAATGTAATCTGCATATCCATAACTTCTACAATTTTCTAGAATTTTCAGCAGTTCATTAGCATAAATAATACATAACAAGGGACCCAATTTTTAGCCCTGAAGGAATTTCTGTCTTTATTTTTACACGATAAAAACGTAATTCCAAATAACTTTTTATCCACGAAAGGCGCTCACCTCGGATTCACTCTTTGTTCAGCGATTTTAAAAGGGTTTCATGCCACAATTTGTCAAATGTCCTGCTGAAATCCACGAAAAAAACAAGACTGTGCTAATGTTTACTTATATTCACATTATCTGCAAAACTCCCTAGGAGTTGATTTATATTGTTCTTTTTTCGGAAATCATACCGGCTCTGATCTATAATTTTGTATTTTTCGATAAAGCTGTTAAGTCTCTGTACCATAATTTCCTCCAGTATTTTATCAATTGCTGGCAGTATTGATATGGACATATAATTCCCAATATCCGACTTAATGCCAGTTTTATAAATAGGCCTCATAATAGACATCTTTAATTGCTTTGGAACTGCGCATTTCGAATCATCGGAGTTAACTCTAATTTGTTACGCTTTAAGTCTTTCGGTCGGATATTATCATGACCAGGTTCTTTTGGTTTTAAGCGCGATAGAATATTAAATATCTTTACTTCAGAAACACTTTGCACGTATATTGAATTTTGTATGGTTGCCAGTTCCGGGTTTTGCAACGTTTTCAATGCACATATATGCATGTTATGTTTTATATGGTTTTTAACGTTAATAACAAATGTATTTGCCAAATCTGTTAAATTATCGTCTTTAAAAATTTTTGCTAGTGAAGTATCTAAATTTTCCTTTTTCCCCCATTACTTCTTTTATAATTTGCAACGTTTTTGCAATGTCTTTTCTATGCTCATAGAATTTATTTTTATAATAAGCACTTTTCACATTTTTTAGCAATTTAGTGACCTTATTTCTGTATGTTTTATATTTATTTTCATAGTTTTTATCCATTCGTTTAGATAACCATTTTTAATAGCGATTGTCTCTTTTAACACAACATTTAACAAGACAGTCGTTCATCCAAGGATTATGTTGTCTTTTTCTAGTTGGGTTCACCATTCTGCGCGAGTTTTGATATATTTTATTAAATAGTTCACATATGTTATTATAAATATGCTCTGTATCTTCAATGTGAAGTAAACTATTCCAATTCGTATTACGTATATGTGTATTTACGTTATAATCACTGATCTGGGTGTTACAATCTTATACTACTTTGGTTTTCTTCTGACTCTGATCATTAAACGATATCCCGCATATAAGAGCATAATGATTAGAGATATCGGTTGTTATCACACCAGCGCGAATTTTGCAGTTTCTACCTCTTATTAACAGGAGATCGATGTTGCTACGTTTTCCCCTTCTTTGGTCTACTTTAGTTTTCCTGTTGTTGACATTTTCAATATCATTAGAATATATAACGGCTTTGTGATGCAATGTGACATTACCTGTTTTATTGACTGTATTAAATATCCCATTCATCTCTTCTACAAAATTGGAAACATATTTAGAGAGAGGGCGATAAATTGCGATAAGAGCGATTTCATTTTGTAATGTTCGGAATTTTATTGAAACTAACTCAAAATACACAATATCTGGAGGGAGGCATCGATCATATAAAATGTTTTCTTTAATATATACTGCAATTCCGCCTCCTTTTCCGTTATCCCGGTTAAAAAACACCGCATTTAAGCCATCTATCACATTTTTTCCACTTTAGAAATGTTTGTCTCAATCAAAACTATAGTGTCTACACTTTCCATAAATGTATCAATCGCCGCTAGAAATATTATAAAATTTTGACGTAATGAGCGAATGTTTAAATATATACACGAAAAATGTTGATGTTCCCATTCCTTAGCATCAATACCGTTAAAATTAAAGTAATTGCTTGTTGTAATATTATTCATTTTCAATTATTAAGTTAGGAAAGATTCAAATTAGTTTAAGGTTTCAACGTCTGTATCCGTAGTCCACGTATGACCACGGGCTTTGATGTTTCCATTTTTTTAGCTAGCATTTTCCCGTTGCGTATCCATACAAACTCCAATTGTTGTAACTTCGTCTTCTCTCTAGTAAGCCATAGTAAACGCCGATTATATGAAGTTAATTGTTCATTAATATAAACTGTTTGATTTGCCTCCCCATTAAATATATTGCCACCGGTCTTGTTGCTTTTTTATTTTTTCACGATCTCCTTTTTTAAATTATATGTTGAAAGTTTCACTATAATTATAACCTTATACGTTATTCTGCGTGCATGAATTACATCCTTCATTTCCAATTTAGCTCCTACACTTTCTGCTACACTTAGAACCACTTCTGTTAAATTTTCATTTTTTCTCTTGGAATGTTCTTTATTTCTATATTATTTTCCTATAGACTTTGCTCGAGGTCGTTCATTCTTTTTTGGATTCGGAATGTCTTGGAATGATTTGGAATTCGGAATGTCTTTTCCTTATCTTTGCTACAGAGATCACTCAACTGCAGTGCATATTGAGGTACAGTTTTTTATATTATTTGTTTATTTATATTATAACCTGATATTTCATTTCTCAGTTCCTCTTGTCATGAAGCGATACGATTCCCATGATCACCAACCGCCTTTGTCTCTTATCCCTACTTTCAATTCCACAATATCCCACTGCTCGACTGCACTTGATCTCGACTGCATCTCCTCAAATGGTGCTCTTCTCTCACATTATCGTTAAGTGTTTGCTTCTGATAATGTTTTTCTTCCGTTAAACCTGCATTTTTAAGTCGTTGCCTACAATTTTGGCATATATATATATATATATATATATATATATATATATATATATATATATATATAATATATATATATATATATATATATATATATATATATATATATATATATATATATATATATATATATATATATATATATATATATATAT
>CAWZZZ010000120.1:2500-23515 GCA_963966595.1 Physocephala rufipes
GTATTCTTCTGGTATCGTGTTCTTGTTACTGTACGTGTACTCTGCGTAGTTGTGTTATCTGGATCTGCTGCGTAGTTGTCGTGCTATCCCTTGGGTAGCCGCGTTGGCATGTGGACCGCTGCTTGGTGGCGTTATCGATGAAGCACTGTGTGGGCTCTGAGATTGAGTATAACGCTTCTAGGCTATGTAGGGCTATGTGTTATGCTGTAGGTCGTAACGTCACGTAGTTTTGTTGTCGCGTAACTGTGCGGCTATACGGAGCGCTGTCGTGTGTAACCTACAACAAGTCGATGTCTGTGAGTCAGCAACGTAGTATCACAAGGAGATATATATCGTCGATAGAAATGTTAAACTAAATTCACTGGTTACGAATTTTCTAGTAACTATATTATAATTGTGCACCATGCGGGCTTGACAGCAACCACTAACAAACAAATCTGACGATTTGTAAGTCAGAGACGCAGCATCACAAATATAATATGGAAACGACGCAGTAATTTTGTCCTAAATTCACTAGTCACGAGGTTTCTAGTAACTATATTATAATTGTGCACCGTGCGGGCTTGACAGCAACCACTAACAAACAAATCTGACGATTTGAAAGTCAGAGACGCAGCACCACAAATATAATATAGAAACGACGCAGTAGTATTATCCTAAATTCACTAGTCACGCGGTTTCTAGTAACTATATTATAATTATGCACCGGGCGGGCTCGACAGCAACCCCTAACAAACAAATCTGACGATTTGCAAGTCAGAGACGCAGCACCATAAATATAATATAGAAACGACGAAGTAATATTGTCCTAAATTCACTAGTCACTAAGCCACGAGGCTTCTTTGGTTATGTGTTCCGCGTACTTGCTAATGTTCCTAAGCTCGTTAATACACGCCCGTCCTGTTCGGTGGTTGGCAGCTACTGACAGAGACAACGAGATAGGAAACTCTTTTCCCGAAAAAAAATGTGTCAAAAAAATGACAAAATTTTACACGACCGAAACTCACATACAGGGGTTATGTACACGTATGCGTAATTCACCAAATTAAATGTCACGTATGTCATTTCATGAAAATATGTAAACAACAGTTCGCTTCGACGGCTTGATTTGAAAGCACATTTTGTGCTCTATAGTGAAAATAATAAAAAAAAGAGTCACGAAAAAGAATTTATATTCAATAAGTTTTTTTTATTCAATATAGTTTAAGTGAAAGAAAATATTAATATGTAAAAGTGGAACAGAACATGGGCTTCAGCTAGAATTCGAATGGGTTGGCCAACACCACTTTGAGCTGGCCAACACCACTGGTGTCTTGTTTTCATGTCACCACAAATCCCAAAATAGAATAAAGAGCTGATGAATATTGTGGAATCCCGTAGGAAGGAACAACAAGAAAGAGTTGAGGACGATGTTGACATTACTCCGGATGAACTCATTATTGCCATAACTCGTCCTTCGGTGATGGCAAACAGCAAAATCAAATACTATGCGCGGATATTTTTGAGACTGAAAATGTAGAAATCGAGCCGTTGCGAACGTTGTTTAGGAAACCTAAGAAGAAAACGCGTTAAATTCAGCTGATGCTGAGAATATTGAACCAAAAATGGGTTTAGTAAAAAGCACCGGAAGTAAATGGCTGCAAAAAGAAATCCACAAAAACAGCAGAGAAACATTTTTGAGAGCGCTGGAAGGAAAGAATCAATACCTCCTGCATGAAGTCCCCAAGAATGGCAATGAGACTTTATATAATTTAAAACGTATAGAAAGCGCGAAGTAATCCAAAAAGTAAAAACATAATGATCGAATTCTAATTAATTTTGAATATTTTCCTTTCTAGAAAAGAAAGAGCAAAAAAGTAAAGAGAAAACAGACGCAAAAAAGACAATGGAGGAAACAGTATCAAAAATGGAAGTAGCCGAAAGGAATTTATTTGATGAGAGCAGTAGTAGTGAAACGGAAGATTATGCCGCAACCAATTTTAGTTAAAAAAGAAAAGGGAGTTAGACGAAAAAGGTTATAACCTCAAGACGACAAAGGAAGTAATGCGGGCTTAAAGAGTAAATCTCTCTTTAAGTCCGCATAATAAATCACCAGAATTTGATATATTTCCCACTCCTGATGGCTTTTGGGATCCCCTCATAAGTTCTTTTGACTTGGCAATTTTTACTGAAGTATTGGTTGAAAATGTGTATATATTAGTGATCGCTTTGAAAATGTTTATATATTTAAATTTTGTAATTCTTGATAGTTAAATTGTTAATTTATAATTATATTAGTTAATATTTTAATAAAAACAGTTTTAATTTTTTATTTTTCGTAAATGCAATACAAATTATTCCTTTATTTCCTATAGTAAATAAATGAAAACATGAAATTTCCATCAGAGGGCTGTGTGCACTTCCACGCTACCCAAGAGGTATGCACATTGGCGCGTTACCGTTTTTTTTGGATGTCCAATTCCCCAGTAGGCCTATAACACCCATATACCCATCCTGGCAACATGTTCGCAAGTCCGGCATTCCTATTTTTTGCTTAAATTTATTTAAATTTAAAATTTTTGTAAAATTATAAATATTTTATAGTGTGGTGAAAATAATTGTTTGAGAAATTATCACAGCGGTGTAAAATAAATTCATAAATAGAACTAAAACAGAATGAAATGGACAAAATGCACTTAAGTAAATGCAAACATTTTATGAGCATCCTTAATGTCCCAATTGAAATAATCTAATCTGAAAATAAATGGTTTAGCTAAAACCCATGTTAATATAGCATAGAAATTATCGAAGCGTTTGAAATTTCAATTCAAAACGGGATCAAATTTTTGTATGCAGTACCAAAAATTATGAAATTTGGTAAATTTGATAGTTGTTCGATGCATAGGCAGCAATACTAATATATTATTTTAATAATATTTTTAAAAAAATTACAAAAAACCTGAATATAATACTTATTACTGAATACTGCCAACACTGCTTTAATGCAAATACCCAAAATGGCCCATTAAGTAGTAAGCGCCGCACATGCTGGCAACACTAAAATCATCGAATTAATGGGAGAGGTGAAGAAATAATTAGGATATGCCAATGCCAAAATGTTTTACACATTTGATTTTTCAAGAGTTTCTCTTGATGATAATAAATAATTCCGTGTAGGTGTGGTTATTAATGTCAGCACCAGACGCTCAAAAGTTATATTAAATGAATTAGGACGAAGAAAGGAACTTATTAATAATTATACAATTTTATTTGAAACTAAAAATAGTCCTATTTGTGTATTGATATACTCAAGTAAAATCTTTTATATTTTAAATGCACTAGTGCGGCTAATACTTGGCTTCAAAGTAATGGTTGCAGAGTCCTTAATAAATCAATGTGAAGAATTTCCTCAAATAAATTATTCTATGTAATTTTATTTTTAGGTTATTTTTAGATTCTGGGGTCCAAAAATTGCCTTAAATGATTTGAGTATTCTATTAACGAAGTCAATCGAATTTGTAATACATTAAAATATTTCATAAAATTGAGTTTCATTTATGTTTTTATGCATATGAAATAAATACATTTATTTGTTTTATATAAATATTTTATACAAATAATTAGTTACAATAATTAGTTATTACAATAATTAGTTATTTTATACAAATATTAGTTATAACAATTTATACAAATATTTTCGTTATCAAATAAATCATGCACATGTTGTCTACGCATCTTAAATTAAAAAAGTGTACATGAAAAATAATTGAATTCTTTAAATCAATAACTACGTTGGCATATCAAAACATAGCTGGTGAACTTCTAAAATGCATTGTCATTCGGGGTCTGAAAAAGGTGTAATGGCCGGGTCTTATGCTTGAATTTCTAAGAAAAAATCATTAGTCAGGGTCTTAAACATAAAATTTCCACGGAAGAAATCATGAGGGTCTTAAACTCACGAACACTACCTTAAATCAGAGTTGTAGTTAGAGAAGTTTCCTATCTCGTTATCTCTGGCTACTGACTCGTCTTTTTCATGTTCAGCTTCTCTCTCCTAGTTTGTGCTTGTTCTCCCAAGCTTTCATTCCCATACACATATCTCTCGCTTAATGTTGACATGTTGGCCAACCTGTACGGAATACTTCATATGTATACATATGATACATGTCAGAGTAGTAAGCGAGGTTATACTTATAACTAACAAGATAATTCCTTACTGTGTTACAAGTGGTAATTAATATGGCAAGGTTTTAAGCGAGGTTATTCTTAAGACTATCAAGATAATTCAAGCAATAATTAACATGTTACAACTTGTTAACAACTTGTTAACATGTTAACATACTTACAACTAACATAAGAATTCATTATTGTAATACATGTGAAAATTAACAGCGAAGTGCTAAGCGAGGTTATACTTAAGACTAACAAGATAATTCAAGTAATAATTAACATGGCAAAGTGTTAAGCAAAGTTGCACTTAACACTAACAAGATAATTCAAGCAATAATTAATATGTCAAAGTATTAGGCGAGGTTGCACTAACGTCTAGTATGATAATTCATTATTGTAATTCAAGTGGTAATTAAAGTAGCGAAGTTTTAAGCCAGTGGCGTACCTAGGGGGGCCGGTGGGTGCGGCCCGCACCGGGCGGCACTTACCCTGGGGCGGCATTTTTTATATTTACTTATAGTTGTAAAAAGCAACTTATTCATTTCATATTTATTTTCCTTCTTGAATAATAAATGATTATTATGATTATTATAAGTTTAATATTTGATTTATATAAATTATGATGAACTATATGATTTCGAATATTATTCCTCGGTGTATATAAATGCATTTTAGTGTAAATTTTGAATTCTAATTCAAGAACAAGATAATAATTTTATTTTATTGTATTCATTAAAATTCGTTGAATTCGTAAAAGGATCTCTACGATTTTGTTCGGAAATTTTTCCTAACTAAAATTTTTTGATATTAGTTTATAAATGTCATTTCTTTCGAAAAGTTTATATGATTACTTTGAAGTGATATATCAATATTTTTTAAATCATCGATTTTTCTTTTGAAAAGCAGGGCCGGCGGAAGGTGGTCTGCTAGGTCTGCCAACTCTTTTTGTACGCGGTAGAGACGTTCCTTAGAAAAGCGTGCTAAGAAATCGTGTAAAAAAATACACGCGACATATGGTAAATTTGGGTATATGCTCCACAAATTTAAAAAATCGTGTAAGACGAAAAAACTGTAAATATTTTACTGTAAATATTTGAAATAAAAATGAATACTGTAAATATTTTCAAATAAAAATGAAATTCATATTACATATGTATTTATAAAACAAAAATAATTAAGTTTTATTGCAAAAAATTAAAAATAGTGTACATTGAAAATGCACAACTAATACAACTAATGAAACGTTAATTTGAACATTAACTTTCAAAACTATACTAAAATTATTTACATATTTTCCTTCTTGAATAATAAATGATTATTATGATTATTATAAGTTTAATATTTGATTTATATAAATTATGATGAACTATATGATTTCGAATATTATTGCTCGGTGTATATAAATGCATTTTAGTGTAAATTTTGAATTCTAATTCAAGAACAAGATAATAATTTTATTTTATTGTATTCATTAAAATTCGTTGGATTCGTAAAAGGATCTTTACGATTATGTTCGGCAATTTTTCCTAACTAAAATTTTTTGATATTAGTTTATAAATGTCATTTCTTTCGAAAAGTTTATATGATTACTTTGAAGTGATATATCAATATTTTTTTAAATCATCGATTTTTCTTTTGAAAAGCAGGGCCGGCGGAAGGTGGTCTGCTAGGTCTGCAAAGCATTAGGGCGCATAAGAACTATCTTTTTCAAACAACAAAACCGAAACGAGACAAAACAAAAATACTGACGAAGTAACAATTTCAGGAATCGCAAATAGATAAATATACTCAGTTCGTTTTGAAGAATTGTACACCCAACTCTTTTTGTATACGGTAGATACGTTCCTTAGAAAAGCGTGCTAAAAAATCGTGTAAAAAATACACGCGACATATGGTAAATTTGGGTATATGTTCCACAAATTTAAAAAATTGTGTCAGACGAAAAAACTGTAAATATTTTTCTGTAAATATTTGAAATAAAAATGAATACTGTAAATATTTTCAAATAAAAATGAAATTCATATTACATATGTATTTATAAAACAAAAATAATTAAGTTTTATTGCAAAAAATTAAAATTAGTGTACATTGAAATTGCACAACTAATACAACTAATGAAACGTTAATTTGAACATTAACTTTCAAAACTTTACTAAAATTATTTACATATTTTCCTTCTTGAATAATAAATGATTATTATGATTATTATAAGTTTAATATTTGGTTTATATAAATTATGATGAACCATATGATTTCGAATATTATTCCTCGGTGTATATAAATGCATTTTAGTGTAAATTTTGAATTCTAATTCAAGAACAAGATAATAATTTTATTTTATTGTATTCATTAAAATTCGTTGAATTCGTAAAAGGATCTTTACGTTTTTGTTCGGCAATTTTTCCTAACTAAAATTTTTTGATATTAGTTTATAAATGTCATTTCTTTCGAAAAGTTTATATGATTACTTTGAAGTGATATATCAATATTTTTTTAAATCATCGATTTTTCTTTTGAAAAGCAGGGCCGGCGGAAGGTGATCTGCTAGGTCTGCAAAGCATTAGGGCGCCGGCATAAGAACTATCTTTTTCAAACAACAAAATCTAAACGAGACAAAACAAAAATACTGACGAAGTTACAATGTCAGGAATCGCAAATAGATAAATATACTCAGTTCGTTTTGAAGAATTGTACACCCAACTCCTTTTGTGCACGGTAGATACGTTCCTTAGAAAAGCGTGCTAAAAAATCGTGTAAAAAAATACACGCGACATATGGTAAATTTGGGTATATGTTCCACAAATTTAAAAAATCGTGTATGACGAGAAAACTGTAAATATTTTTCTGTAAATATTTGAAATAAAAATGAATACTGTAAATATTTTCAAATAAAAATGAAATTCATATTACATATGTATTTATAAAACAAAAATAATTAAGTTTTATTGCAAAAAATTAAAATTAGTGTACATTGAAAGTGCACAACTAATACAACTAATGAAACGTTAATTTGAACATTAACTTTCAAAACTTTACTAAAATTATTTACATATTTTCCTTCTTGAATAATAAATGATTATTATGATTATTATTAGTTTAATATTTGGTTTATATAAATTATGATGAACCATATGATTTCAAATATTATTCCTCGGTGTATATAAATGCATTTTAGTGTAAATTTTGAATTCTAATTCAAGAACAAGATAATTTTATTTTATTGTATTCATTAAAATTCGTTGAATTCGTAAAAGGATCTTTACGATTTTGTTCGGCAATTTTTCCTAACTAAAATTTTTTGATATTAGTTTATAATTGTCATTTCTTTCGAAAAGTTTATATGATTACTTTGAAGTGATATATCAATATTTTTTTAAAACATCGATTTTTCTTTTGAAAAGCAGGGCCGGCGGAAGGTGATCTGCTAGGTCTGCAAAGCATTAGGGTGCCGGCATAAGAACTATCTTTTTCAAATAACAAAATCTAAACGAGACAAAACAAAAATACTGACGAAGTTACAATTTCAGGAATCGCAAATAGATAAATATACTCAGTTCGTTTTGAATAATTCTACACCCAACTCCTTTTGTACACGGTAGATACGTTCCTTAGAAAAGCGTGCTAAATCGTGTAAAAAAATACACGCGACATATGGTAAATTTGGGTATATGTTCCACAAATTTAAAAAATCGTGTAAGGCGAGAAAACTGTAAATATTTTTCTGTAAATATTTGAAATAAAAATGAATACTGTAAATATTTTCAAATGAAAATGAAATTCATATTACATATGTATTTATAAAACAAAAATAATTAAGTTTTATTGCAAAAAATTAAAATTAGTGTACATTGAAAGTGCACAACTAATACAACTAATGAAACGTTAATTTGAACATTAACTTTCAAAACTTTACTAAGATTATTTACATATTTGCCTTCTTGAATAATAAATGATTATTATGATTATTATAAGTTTAATATTTGATTTATATAAATTATGATGAACTATATGATTTCGAATATTATTCCTCGGTGTATATAAATGCATTTTAGTGTAAATTTTGAATTCTAATTCAAGAACAAGATAATAATTTTATTTTATTGTATTCATTAAAATTCGTTGGATTCGTAAAAGGATCTTTACGATTTTGTTCGGCAATTTTTCCTAACTAAAATTTTTTGATATTAGTTTATAAATGTCATTTCTTTCGAAAAGTTTATATGATTACTTTGAAGTGATATATCAATATTTTTTTAAATCATCGATTTTTCTTTTGAAAAGCAGGGCCGGCGGAAGGTGGTCTGCTAGGTCTGCAAAGCATTAGGGCGCCGGCATAAGAACTATCTTTTTCAAACAACAAAACCTAAACGAGACAAAACAAAAATACTGACGAAGTAACAATTTCAGGAATCGCAAATAGATAAATATACTCAGTTCGTTTTGAAGAATTGTACACCCAACTCTTTTTGTATACGGTAGATACGTTCCTTAGAAAAGCGTGCTAAAAATCGTGTAAAAAAATACACGCGACATATGGTAAATTTGGGTATATGTTCCACAAATTTAAAAAATTGTGTAAGACGAAAAAACTGTAAATATTTTTCTGTAAATATTTGAAATAAAAATGAATACTGTAAATATTTTCAAATAAAAATTAAATTCATATTACATGTGTATTTATAAAACAAAAATAATTAAGTTTTATTGCAAAAAATTAAAATTAGTGTACATTGAAAATGCACAACTAATACAACTAATGAAACGTTAATTTGAACATTAACTTTCAAAACTTTACTAAAATTATTTACATATTTTCCCTCTTGAATAATAAATGATTATTATGATTATTATAAGTCTAATATTTGGTTTATATAAATTATGATGAACCATATGATTTCGAATATTATTCCTCGGTGTATATAAATGCATTTTAGTGTAAATTTTGAATTCTAATTCAAGAACAAGATAATAATTTTATTTTATTGTATTCATTAAAATTCGTTGAATTCGTAAAAGGATCTTTACGATTTTGTTCGGCAATTTTTCCTAACTAAAATTTTTTGATATTAGTTTATAAATGTCATTTCTTTCGAAAAGTTTATATGATTACTTTGAAGTGATATATCAATATTTTTTTAAATCATCGATTTTTCTTTTGAAAAGCAGGGCCGGCGGAAGGTGATCTGCTAGGTCTGCAAAACATTAGGGCGCCGGCATAAGAACTATCTTTTTCAAACAACAAAATCTAAACGAGACAAAACAAAAATACTGACGAAGTTACAATTTCAGGAATCGCAAATAGATAAATATACTCAGTTCGTTTTGAAGAATTGTACACCCAACTCCTTTTGTACACGGTAGATACGGTCCTTAGAAAAGCGTGTTAAAAAATCGTGTAAAAAAATACACGCGACATATGGTAAATTTGGGTATATGTTCCACAAATTTAAAAAATCGTGTAAGACGAGAAAACTGTAAATATTTTTTGTAAATATTTGAAATAAAAATGAATACTGTAAATATTTCCAAATAAAAATGAAATTCATATTACATATGTATTTATAAAACAAAAATAATTAAGTTTTATTGCAAAAAATTAAAATTAGTGTACATTGAAAGTGCACAACTAATACAACTAATGAAACGTTAATTTGAACATTAACTTTCAAAACTTTACTAAAATTATTTACATATTTTCCTTCTTGAATAATAAATGATTATTATGATTATTATTAGTTTAATATTTGGTTTATATAAATTATGATGAACCATATGATTTCGAATATTATTCCTCGGTGTATATAAATGCATTTTAGTGTAAATTTTAAATTCTAATTCAAGAACAAGATAATTTTATTTTATTGTATTCATTAAAATTCGTTGAATTCGTAAAAGGATCTTTACGATTTTGTTCGGCAATTTTTCCTAACTAAAATTTTTTGATATTAGTTTATAATTGTCATTTCTTTCGAAAAGTTTATATGATTACTTTGAAGTGATATATCAATATTTTTTTTAAAACATCGATTTTTCTTTTGAAAAGCAGGGCCGGCGGAAGGTGATCTGCTAGGTCTGCAAAGCATTAGGGTGCCGGCATAAGAACTATCTTTTTCAAATAACAAAATCTAAACGAGACAAAACAAAAATACTGACGAAGTTACAATTTCAGGAATCGCAAATAGATAAATATACTCAGTTCGTTTTGAATAATTCCACACCCAACTCCTTTTGTACACGGTAGATACGTTCCTTAGAAAAGCGTGCTAAATCGTGTAAAAAAATACACGCGACATATGGTAAATTTGGGTATATGTTCCACAGATTTAAAAAATCGTGTAAGGCGAGAAAACTGTAAATATTTTTCTGTAAATATTTGAAATAAAAATGAATACTGTAAATATTTTCAAATAAAAATGAAATTCATATTACATATGTATTTATAAAACAAAAATAATTAAGTTTTATTGCAAAAAATTAAAATTAGTGTACATTGAAAGTGCACAACTAATACAACTAATGAAACGTTAATTTGAACATTAACTTTCAAAACTTTACTAAGATTATTTACATATTTGCCTTCTTGAATAATAAATGATTATTATGATTATTATAAGTTTAATATTTGATTTATATAAATTATGATGAACTATATGATTTCGAATATTATTCCTCGGTGTATATAAATGCATTTTAGTGTAAATTTTGAATTCTAATTCAAGAACAAGATAATAATTTTATTTTATTGTATTCATTAAAATTCGTTGGATTCGTAAAAGGATCTTTACGATTTTGTTCGGCAATTTTTCCTAACTAAAATTTTTTGATATTAGTTTATAAATGTCATTTCTTTCGAAAAGTTTATATGATTACTTTGAAGTGATATATCAATATTTTTTTAAATCATCGATTTTTCTTTTGAAAAGCAGGGCCGGCGGAAGGTGGTCTGCTAGGTCTGCAAAGCATTAGGGCGCCGGCATAAGAACTATCTTTTTCAAACAACAAAACCTAAACGAGACAAAACAAAAATACTGACGAAGTAACAATTTCAGGAATCGCAAATAGATAAATATACTCAGTTCGTTTTGAAGAATTGTACACCCAACTCTTTTTGTATACGGTAGATACGTTCCTTAGAAAAGCGTGCTAAAAAATCGTGTAAAAAATACACGCGACATATGGTAAATTTGGGTATATGTTCCACAAATTTAAAAAATTGTGTCAGACGAAAAAACTGTAAATATTTTTCTGTAAATATTTGAAATAAAAATGAATACTGTAAATATTTTCAAATAAAAATGAAATTCATATTACATATGTATTTATAAAACAAAAATAATTAAGTTTTATTGCAAAAAATTAAAATTAGTGTCCATTGAAAGTGCACAACTAATACAACTAATGAAACGTTAATTTGAACATTAACTTTCAAAACATTACTAAAATTATTTACATATCACATCTTGCGAACAGAACACTTTAACACAATACTGAATAACGAAATGCTGCGTTCAAGTTGAAGTACTACGAGCTAAAGAAAAAAGCGATAATAAAATTCGGGTATTCCCCGTAAAGTAGACAAGCCATGAAGTAGAAAGCCTCGTCCGCTTTCGTCTTTACCAAAGTTTACCCTCTCACAGTCGAACTTCAACTTAGAATTGGAAGTTGAAAATGTAAGAATTAAGAAATTAAGAATTTTTTAACAATTTCAATCAGTGTCGCTAGTTGCGAAAGAAGCTTCTCAAAGTTGAGGTTGATAAAAAATTATATTCGTTCTACAATGGGTCAATTAAGACTACAAAGTCTTGCAATATTGTCAATAGAACAAGAAATTACAAATAATATAAATTTTGAGAGCATTATACACGATTTTTCTAGTATGAAAGCTAGAAGAGTAGATATTATATAAATATGTTTACGAGTGCATACAAATGTGTCTAAAAAAATTTACTCTGTGTATTAATTAATATTGATTAAATAACTTAATAATTTATTTATGTGTATTAATTTATAAAACAACTATTTGATTGACTTATAATAGAAAGGGGGCAAACTGGAGATCTCCTCGGGCGGAAAAAGTTCTAGGTGCGCCACTGTGTTAAGCTGAGGTTATACTTATGACTAAATAGATTATTCATTACATTAGAATTCAAATGTTTCTATCTAAATTTATGAACTTAAATATTTTAATTCATTTGGATGAACAAAACTTGGATAATGTTAATTCATTTAAAGAAAAGAAAGAAAATGTTGGGGACCAAACTGTCGGCAATTTTGGTTCCTCACACTCCCCCCTTACTTCGAGGGAAGTTCTAATTGCCAGGAAACTTCTCCAAACCTCTTGATTATGATCCGGTATATGCGGCCATTCACTTTGCGCTTAGTTTGTATTTTAACTCTCGGTTCTCTTTTTTTGTAGCTCTTCGACAATTTCCCGCAAAATTTCGTCATTTGGTTTCGTCCTCGTTGTATCGGTGATATTCCTCAGGTAATTCGGCTCCATGTGCGTAGTAGCCACATTCGGTTTCGTCTTCATCGTTATATGACGGACGTTCCTCTGGTACTTCTGAGGGCCGGAAGTTCCCTGCTTCGTTTGTCTCGGGCCCTAGCGAAATCAAATCATCATCAGAATCTGACTTGCCGTTCTCATTCTCTACTGCTGGCGAAATTATTTGGTTATCGTTTGCCACTCCTGTTTTATCGGCCGCTTGCCTGTGTGGGCTTTCATCATCGGGTTCATCTTCAGCCACCCGCCTAACCACATGGACCCTCGGCCACTTGGCTTCCGGCTGATCCAGCACCTCCTCCCAACTTTCACTCAAGCGACGAGTGCGTGGTCGGCTCGCTTGTGCCTACAAGAGCTTGGGCTTAAATCTTTCTGCAGAATTTTTGAATTTTTCCTCCATGATTTCACTACCGTGGTTGCTGACTGACTGATTATTGCTGCGCTTTTGTTCTGGTCATATGCGCTGAGCAATTTCTTCTTCTCCTTCTTTATTCCTTAACCCGTGCGATACCACAAACACTTTCCTTTGCGATGATCTTAGTCGAATGTCCGTGGATTTGAGTTCAGCGCGTTCGTAGTCACTAGAATTTTTATTAGGTTCATGCCCAAACTCAAGGGTGTGATATTCTTTCAAGTCAGCTATGTGGGCGGCTCTAACTCGTTTTTCGCTCGGTTTCCTAAGATTTACTATGACGGGTGATTTATAGCTCTCTACGCTATATGGACCTTATAGCGTAGAGAGCTATAAAGCATAGCGTGGTGCCAATTTTGCAGCAAATTTTTCGACAGCCCTTGAAAGAGGGTGCTGTTTTAACATTACTGATTGTCCGATTTCTGGTTTCCTTTCTCTGCGACGTAGGTTGTAATACTTGGCTTGACTTCGCGCTGCCTGTTTCATAATTTGCTTTGCAATGCCAAAAGCTTGCTTAAGCCATAGTGCGTGTTCTCCTGGGGAATACTTTTTATGTCCTGTGCCTTGTGTTTCTCTGTCGAATAATGAATTGGGTAGACGGGGCTCCCTACCTTGCACTAAAAATGCTAGAGAATACCCGGTAGACTCTGATTTGCTGGAATTAAATGCTAGACTGATTTCTGGCAGTAACTCGTCCCAAGTATTCTGTTGGGGCCCAGAAAACTGAGAGATCATGACTTTGATGGTGCGATTGGTACGCTCTGTTGGGTTTTCCTGCGGAGTATAGGGCGCTGTATATTGATGCGCAACTCCCAGGTTCTTTAGGAATCGCAGAAAATTTCTGCTTGTAAATTGGACTCCGTTGTCTGAAATAAAGATCCTTGGTACGCCAAAGCGGGCCAATATCCGCTCTCTGAAAGCACTTTATTAGATGCTCGGTAGTCGCCTTTCGACAGGGAACTATTTCAACCCATTTTGAAAATGTCCCTGAAAACTATCAATGTGCTATTTCCATGCTTGGATCTTGGTAAAGGACCAAAGAAATCAGCGCTAACTGCTACCCATGGTTCGTCTGTAAGGCGTGTTAACATTTTTCCAGCTGGTTTTTGTTGAGTCGCTTTGTACTGTTGGCAACTCCTGCACGCCCGGACATACTGGCTCACCTGCCGAAACATACCCGGCCAATAGTACCGTTGAGCCACCCTCGCTATGGTTTTCCGTATTCCTAGATGACCTGACGTGGGCATGTAGTGGTTTTCTCGTAGCACGTCTTGCTTTAAATCAATGGGGACACATAGCTTCCAGGGTGTGGTCTCTTCGCTTTCGTCTTCTCCGACGATATGCCGATAAAGTCTGCCATAAAGTCTGCCATCCATATGGAAAATGCCATAGGGACGCATTTTCCGTACTGCCCATACCACAGCTAGACATTCCTTCTCAGTGGTTGAATAATTCTTTTCAGCTCCATTTAAGTGCCTGCTGGCGTACGCAATCACGCGCTCATGGCCGTCGATTAATTGGGTTAAAACTGCTCCCAAGCCATAATCACAGTCATCTGTCTGCAAATAGAAACGTTGATTAAAATCTGGGCACGCCAATATTGGGGCTTCGGTGAGGTGTCGTTTTAAATCTGTAAATGCTTGCTGTTGTTCTGCACCCCATTTGAAATGCTTCCCCTTCTTAAGCAGGAATGTAAGGGGGTGGACAATTTTTGAAAAGTCTGGTACGAATCGTCGATACCAGCTGGCAATACTGAGAAATCTTCGTAGTTCACGTACATTTAGAGGCGGCTTATGCTCTTTGATTGCAGCTACCTTGTCAGGATCAGTATGAATGCTCTGTTCGCTGATTTCATGCCCAGGATAATTGATCTTGTTTTTAAAAAAAATACATTTTTCGATGTTTATGCGAAGTTTAGCTGTCCTTAGGTGGCGGAAAACTTCTCGTAGATTCGTCATGTGTGATTCTAGGCTGTCACCTATGACAATGATGTCATCGAGATATGCAAATGCTACCGGTTCCATATCTGGGCCAATCACTGTATCCACTGCCCGTTGGAAAGTTGCGGGGGCCGAATGAAGGCCAAACGGCATTACCCTCCATTGAAAAAGCCCTCGACCTGAAACAGTAAATGCCGTGTACGCTTTGCTCGAGTCTTCCATTGGAATTTGCCAGTAGCCGGTTTTAAGGTCTATGCTACTGATATACTTGGCACCTCTGAGCCGATCCAAAATATGGTTGATTCGGGGAAGTGGATAAGATCCGGAATAGATCGGGAATTCAACTATCTGTAATCCTCACATAGACGCCATTTCTCAGTTCTTTTTTTACGAGTACTATTGGGGCGCTGTGCGAACTTTTTGACGGTTCTGTACAACCCCTTTTCAACAGATCTTCTATCTCGGTGTCTATAATTTCCTGTAATACTGGGTTTTTCGGGAAGTAGCGCTGCTTAATGGGCCGTTCATCTCGCATAATTATACGGTGTGCTGCGATATCTGTGATCCCTTTGACTTCATCAAATTTCTTCAATTCTGCGTCGAGAAAATTCTTGATGAGTTCTGGTTCCGTAACTAGTTCCTCCGCTTTACTGCAGTTTTCTAGTTTAGATTCACTTCCGGGCTCTTTTATTTCAACACGTAGGTTAGCGCATTCTACTACGGTGCCTATGCGAGCTAGAAAGTCATATCCGAGGATAAGATCATCCACCACCTCCGGGAGAACGAATAGTGTAATCTCGCAACTATTGTCGCCTAGATATACCGGGATAGTGAGTGTCTCCGTGACCGCTTGTAATTTACCGTTGGCCATTCGTATACGTGATTGCACTTTTGATCTCTTACCCTCTTGTCGGAGGGCGAAATATCGTGAAATAAAACTTCTGGTGGCCTCTGTGTCGAGTGTAGCGTCCATCAAGTCGCCTCCGAGAGCAACCCTGGCGACTATACGTAGGTCTTCGATACGCAAGAAATTTATTGGGCTCGAGATTTGTTGGCCTTCGCTGCGCCTCCTCGAGATAGACGCCGGCCTTGGTCGTTTCCCTGCTGTTGAGTTTGATTTTGTCGCTGTGGCTCGTTTTGCTGATTTTGCTTGGATACTGTTGCTGTTGGGTTTGGTTCGGCATATTGTAAATCTCGTCTGAGTTTAAATTCGGTTGGGTCTGCGAAACTGTAACCATGGACGGTGTCCATTGTTGCAATTGTTGCGGCAACGACGTCATCGGTGGTCCCGTGCGTAACGCTTGTGTATGGCTCAACTGTGTATTAGTAGTAGGATATGCCGGTAATATTCTTGAGGCCGACCCTATACTTTGAATCGGTAAGGTCATCAATCCTGCAGGTACCGATACCTGTTGCGGCGTGGTTTGTATTAATCCAAGTTGTTCGTGCTGCGGATGATAAGGCACTGTTGGCTGTTGTCGTTGTGCTTGCGGTTTTTGACAACATTCTATTGTGCGCGTACCCTTCTTTCCGCACACCCAGCAGAAAATTATCCGCTCAGCCTGACATCGAGGAGAGAAATGTCCGCAACGGCGACACGCGGAACTTGGATTCATCACGTGGTCAATAGAAGCGATCAGTTCAACAGTTTGTCTGTGAATTTCTTCTTTGCGGTGGTTACGCTGCAGAGGTCGCGTTGTCGATCTTTCCTGCAAATTTGTTCCAGCGTCTGCTTGTAGATTTTCCCAGCCGCCAGCCAAAGCGATTAATTTCTCCAACGTCTGAAACTCGCGTCGCATGACGTAATGTTGCAAGTCGTTGTTGCTGTTGCGATATATTCGTTCTAGACGGAGGGAATCGTGCAGTTCACTGTGACGCATTAAACTTTGAATCGCCACGACACAATCTTTAAATCTTTCGCCATGTCTCTGCAGTCGTTTGCGAATGTCGTCATCTAGGCGCTCAAAGAATCGGGATGGTATAAAAAATTCTAAAAAATTATGTTTGAATGATCTCCAATGTGTCCACCTTTTATTGTTGGTTTTGAACCACTGCAGTACTTGCTGGTGCAATAGTTCAGGCATCGCTTTTGGCAAGATGTTAATGTCGACACTGTAGACTTCTGCGAGTTCTTCAACTCTTTCGACGAATGCTAATGAATCAGATTTTCCATCATAGGTCACCGCCCACTTTTTAATTCTGTCTAGAATAGTGCAACAGTTCATGGTAGTTTCTGTGGCCGCGGCAACTAAGGGTTTCCATGAATCGTTTGGCGGCTGGTTATCAGGGCGTGGTCACACTCTTTCGTATTCTTTCTTGTGCTCGTGTTGCGAAGGTAGCGTTAATAAAACGAGAGACACGATGTCTTGCTGCCTTAAGGGGGTGACGCTATTCTTGTATCTGGCATTTTGAGAGATCCTGCTGCCCCAGCAGTGGGAGAGGGTGAGAGGCTTCGCCGATGAAGCTCTTCGAGTTGCTCAAGCCGATTCCTTACTTCAGAGGAAATTTCGGGCCTGTGTGCAAACACCGCAAGTTGTTTCCTCATGTCCTCCACTATTCCTTCCGGCCCTAGTCCGAATTCTTTCAGGTATTCCAATAAAGGTTCTTTACGAAGTGAATGTATCCACGAGGTCTTGACCATCATGTCGCTATCAAATTTGTACTTGTTGGATCACAATAGATAATGACGGATTTATTTAACAGATTTTGTTGTATTCAGCAGGGTCCCTTCTCGGGCGCCACTGTAACGAAGTTCCGGTCTCCCGGGTTTAGAGCTGTGGTAGGCTCACCGGCTGTCCACGGCTCCTTTACAGAAAATTTATATTTTGCAAAGATTTGCTGAATACTGTTCTTTATTGCGAGCTTTTAAGCAATAAAAATATACGGAAAAGTAAAGTACGATTTTTTGATAGCTGTATACTTGTGGCTTGGGAATGAAAGTCGGGAAGTTAAGTAGCTCCGAAACTAGGCTTGATTGATGAAGCTTATATTCTTATACTCTATTATTTCTTCTTGTATTCTTCTGGTATCGTGTTCTTGTTACTGTACGTGTATTCTGCGTAGTTGTGTTATCGGGGTCTGCTGCGTAGTTGTCGTGCTATCCCTTGAGTAGCCTCGTTGTCATGTGGACCGCTGCTTGGTGGCGTTATCGATGAAGCACACTCTGGGCTCCGAGATTGAGTATAACGCTGCTAGGCTATGTAGGGCTATGTGTTATGCTGTAGGTCGTAACGTCACGTAGTTTTGTTGTCGAGAGTTGCGTAACTGTGCGGCTATACATAGCGCTGTCGTGTGTAACCTACAACAAGTCGATGTCTATGAGTCAGCAACGTGGTATCACAAAGAGATATATATCGTCGATAGAAATGTTAAATTAAATTCACTGGTCACGAGTGATTTGTAAGTCAGAGACGCAGCACCACAAATATAATATAGAAACGACGCAGTAATTTTATCCTAAATTCACTAGTCACGAGGTTTCTAGTAACTATATTATAATTGTGCACCGTGCGGGCTTGACATAAACCACTAACAAACAAATCTGACGATTTGTAAGTCAGAGACGCAGCACCACAAATATAATATAGAAACGACGCAGTAGTATTGTCCTAAATTCACTAGTCACGAGGTTTCTAGTAACTATATTATAATTATGCACCGTGCGGGCTTGACAGCAACCACTAACAAACAAATCTGACGATTTGAAAGTCAGAGACGCAGCACCACAAATATAATATAGAAACGACGCAGTAGTATTATCCTAAATTCACTAGTCACGCGGTTTCTAGTAACTATATTATAATTATGCACCGGGCGGCCTTGACAGCAACCCCTAACAAACAAATCTGACGATTTGCAAGTCAGAGACGCAGCACCACAAATATAATATAGAAACGACGCAGTAATATTGTCCTAAATTCACTAGTCACTAAGCCACGAGGCTTCGTTGGTTATGTGTTTCGCGTACTTGCTAATGTTCCTAAGCTCGTTAATACACGTCCATTCTGTTCGGTGGTTGGCAGCTACTGACTCGTCTCTTTCATGTTCAGCTTCTCTCTCCTAGTTTGTGCTTGTTCTCCCAAGCTTTCATTCCCATACACATATCTCTCGCTTAATGTTGACATGTTGGCCAACCTGTACGGAATACTTCACATGACAGAGTATTAAGCGAGGTTACACTTGAAACTAACAAGATAATTCCTTACTGTGCTACAAGTGGTAATTAATAGGGCAAGGTTTTAAGCGAGGTTATTCTTAAGACTATCAAGATAATTCAAGTAATAATTAACATGTCGAAATATTCAGTGAGGTTATACTTACAACTAATATAAGAATTCATTATTGTAATACATGTGAAAATTAACAGCGAAGTGCTAAGCGAGGTTATACTTAAGACTAACAAGATAATTCAAGTAATAATTAACATGGCAAAGTGTTAAGCAAAGTTGTACTTACTTAATATGTCAACGTGTTAAGCGAGGTTACACTAACGTCTAGTATGATAATTCATTATTGTAATTCAAGTGGTAATTAACGTAGCAAAGTGTAAAGCTGAGGTTATACTTATGACTAAAAATATTATTCATTACATTAGAATTCAAATGTTTCTATCTAATTTTATAAACTTAAATATTTTAATTCATTTGGATGAATAAAACTTGGATAATGTTAATTCATTTAAAGAAAAGAAAGAAAATTTTGGGGACCAAAATATCGCCAATATGGGTTCCTCATATATATATATATATATATATATATATATATATATATATATATATATATATATATATATATATATATATATATATATATATATATATATATATATATATATATATATATATATATATATATATATATATATATATATATATATATATATATATATATATATATATATATATATATATATATATATATATATATATATATATATATATATATATATATATATATATATATATATATATATATATATATATATATATATATATATATATATATATATATATATATATATATATATATATATATATATATATATATATATATATATATATATATATATATATATATATATATATATATATATATATATATATATATATATATATATATATATATATATATATATATATATATATATATATATATATATATATATATATATATATATATATATATATATATATATATATATATATATATATATATATATATATATATATATATATATATATATATATATATATATATATATATATATATATATATATATATATATATATATATATATATATATATATATATATATATATATATATATATATATATATATATATATATATATATATATATATATATATATATATATATATATATATATATATATATATATATATATATATATATATATATATATATATATATATATATATATATATATATATATATATATATATATATATATATATATATATATATATATATATATATATATATATATATATATATATATATATATATATATATATATATATATATATATATATATATATATATATATATATATATATATATATATATATATATATATATATATATATATATATATATATATATATATATATATATATATATATATATATATATATATATATATATATATATATATATATATATATATATATATATATATATATATATATATATATATATATATATATATATATATATATATATATATATATATATATATATATATATATATATATATATATATATATATATATATATATATATATATATATATATATATATATATATATATATATATATATATATATATATATATATATATATATATATATATATATATATATATATATATATATATATATATATATATATATATATATATATATATATATATATATATATATATATATATATATATATATATATATATATATATATATATATATATATATATATATATATATATATATATA